>VZTO01001900.1:0-13091 GCA_013400615.1 Syrrhaptes paradoxus
AGCCCACACCAGAAACCCTCAAATAAACGTCGGGGTCTGGGGGTCTCTGCAGCCCCTCGATTTCTGGGAATTTCTGCATCGCTGTTGCTCCACCACAACCCAACCCACGTTCTCCTTCTCGCAGGGTAAGACCCTTCCCGGCATTTTGGGGCGCAAACGGCAGCCCAGGGGGATTGGGGAGGTTTTCCCTTTCCACACTCACTTGTTTCACCTTCTCCTCAAAGTCAGCGTCGTTGTGGTCCGAGATCATCTGTGCAAGTCGAATCTGTTCCGCAGTGGCCTAGAGAAACGCAGCGGAGAGAGGGAGCGCGGTCAGAGCGGCACCGTCCCGACAAACCTCCCTCCACCGGCCACACCGATCCCCGAGATCTCCGGAAGCGATCGGACGAAGAGGAGACGCAAATGAGCGGCAGAAAGAGGAAAACTTCCGAGGTAAAGCCGGGGGGAAGAGGGGGAAGCGAGGGGAGGCTGGAAGAAAGGGTGGATGGCCTCGTGGCACTGGGGGAGCGACAACTGCCCAAGAAACGTCATTTTAAGGCAGCCCCGAGCACCACCAGCACAGCACAGCCCCCACAGGTGGTCTGTCACCCGTCTGCGTTCGTTAAAGTGAGCAGGGAACAGTCAGAGGGGATTAAACCCAAACCCCAGCTCGGAGCCTCCAGCTGGCTCCCAGGAGCTCTCCGCCCGGGAGCTGCGGGATTTTCCGCGGCCGCTGCCCTTACCTGCGGCCGCTGCTTGTGCTGCGCCGGGCTCTGTGTCTGTGGCTGCTCCCAGGTGCCGCGGGCGCGGGTCGTGCCCACCGATGTCATCATTTACAGTATATACAAATATCAGTATTTACAGGAACCCTGCGCGGGCGGGGAGGAGAGAGAACAGACGGTTAGACACCAACCCTCCACCCGCAGCAGCGACACCGGCCCGTCCTCCGATACGGCCACCACAGGACCCCTCCCCGACGCTCCCCAAAGCCACGGGGGACCAGCGGCCACGTGCCCCCAGGACAAGAATTCCAAAGTTTCTCCATTTTTCTCCCCCACGGCCCTGGAGCAGAATGATTCAGGGGGAAGGGTCTAACGCCTCGCTGCTGAGCCCCGGGCAGGGGTCGGCCACCAGCGGGGCCGCCAGGAGCTCTGGCCACCAACCGGAGGGAGGAACGGTCAGAAACCCTCAAAGGGAACGTGGCTTTGGGAGCAGAACACCTCAGAGCCTCGCGCACAGCAGCCACTTTCCCTTCTCCTTTCTCGCCTCCAGAGCAGCCCCCAAGCAGCCCAACCGCCCGCTGACGGGCTGTGCCGCAGGTCTGGGGGGTTGGTTCAAAAGCACAACGCTCCTGGGGAACTGCCCGTGTTCGGCTGCCTCAGTTATCCCCCAGAAGGGAAAATATTCCATTTCCTTCTCCCAAGTATTTCAGATTAAGAAACAACCACAAAAGCCCGGCCAGACATCAACAGGGACCAGCCGCTCGCGCTGTCGGGGAGCCGGAGGCACAGACCCAGGAGCTCAGAGCCTGGAGCACGCGGGGTCCTGGAACCTCTCGCCAGGGCTGGGGAAGGAGCCCGGCCCCGAGGGCTGAACGGGATCAGGAGGATCACCTGCGGCAGGACCCGCTGCCTCCCAACACCTCAACAACCGCAAACTTCACACTTCTGGGTTTTGTCAGCGAGCAGCAGAGGCTGACAGAGCGCAAGAGCGGGGAGGAAACCCAGCGAGAGGATCCGACCCACAGGACACAACCCGAAACATCGCCTGCGAGCACCAACGCAGCGCCACGGAGAGAGAGGTTCCGGGCAGAGCACCCAGCCTGGATTTCCCTGCTGCAGAGCCACCGAGGCTGCCGGGGCTCCGGCTGTCCCCGCCGTGCTCCACACGGGCCTCCAGCCCCACGGGATTTATTTTCGCTCTCCACCACCGCTACGTCTCTTCCACTTCCCACGGTTTCACGCACAAACAAGTCGCCGGATCAAACCCCTCTGGCAGCAGAACCGCGGGCCCAGGGGGAATTTCAACAATTCCACGATTTCAACAGGACCCGGCTCCAGCCTCCATCGCATCCCTTCAACGTCCGACCGCAAACCCCGGTTATCCCGACACTCCAACCAGCCCTGCACGGGAGCAACGACAACGTGAGTCCATCGGTTCAAAGCATCCTCCCAGCAGGGCTTCACCTGTGGGTTTTAAAGAACAAACCCAGACACAGTCACCGAAAAATGAAATAAAAAGGGACGGCTCCAGCCTGGGCGAATCGGGGCTGATCCAGCCAGAGAACCCGCGTCCAGCCGGGCCGGTGCCGGCGTTCCAAGAGCAGGGGAAGGATTTAGGGAAGAGAAGAAGCTTCCCAGCTACAGGTTACAACAGCTCCTCTCCAGAGAGGCCGCGGGTAAGTGCGGGGCGCGGTGCCGTTACCCCTTTTCCTTTGCAGACTGCAGAGGAGAGAGCTGGGCTACACGCTGCGTGAGGTACAGAGTCTCCAGAAAAAGAGGTGATACAGAAACGTAACCAAGGGTTCATTTTATTAGAGATTTCGGGGAAAGTTACAGTTTTCCAGCAAGGATCTGGCGGCCCCAGCCCCGATCCCCGGCTGGGTCAGACCCACCGGCTGATGCTGGGCGAGTCCCGGCACACCCCAGCCTCAGTTTCCCTTTTATTTCAGAAAATCGGGATTTCCATCCTCCTCCGATAAAGCGTCATTAACGCGGGGAAAAGGCTCTGCAGCTCGGACCCAAAGGGCCCCAAAGCACTCGGACAGACCTTCCTGCAGCGTGGGGCAGAAAAATCCCCCCAAAGCCCCCGGCGTGGGGCTGGTTTGCCCCCGATCCGAGCTTTCCTCCGGAGCAAACCCACCGCAGCTGCCACCCGCGTGTGCGCAGCTCAAGATCTGGGGGGGCCGCCCCCGGACACGCCCCAGAGCCCCCGGTCTGGTGCCGGTGTCCCGCAGCGGGCAGAGCCCCGGCCGGGGCCGCGCTCACCGCAGGGCCGCGGGGGGGGCAGCGGGGACGGCAGCGGGACCACCGACCCGCCACGGCCCGGGAATCCCGCCCGGCGCCGAGGGGCCGCCACCGGCAACAACCCCCNCGGGCCCGGTGCCAGGCGCGGAGCCCCGGGGAGCGCGGCCCCATTGTTACCGGGCGGGCGCCGGGAGCACGGCAGGGCCGGAGCCGCCCGGTCCCGCGGCCTGAGAGGCCCCGCGGCCCACAGTGGGGGCAGACGGCCCGAGGGAACCCGAGCGGAACCGGAGGGAAGCTGAGGGGACCCGGAGGGGCCCGGGCGGGACCCCCGCGGCTGCGCGGCGCCAAGGCCGGGCCCGCACCCGGGGGAGGCGGGCGAGCGCGGGCCGCTTCCGCCCTCATGGCCGCGGCCGCCATTCCGCACCCCCCCTCCCTCCTTCCCTCCCCTCCTCCTCCCGCCTCCAGCCCGCCCGCCCTCCCCTCACCTGCGGCGGCCGCACTCTACGCCAGCCCCCGGCTCCGGCCCGGCCCACTAGGCCCCGGCGGCGGTGGGGGCGCGGCGGCCGCCCCCGGAGCAGAGAAACGGGGCTGGAGAGGGGGTGAGGGGGGTTGAGGGAGCGGGGGCACCTCGGGGCCTCGGTAGTGGCGGAAAGGGGGGGGAGGAGGGGGGCGGGATTTAAAGGGGCCGCGCGCGGTTACCGGAGCCGCCGCCGCCTCCGCGCAGCAACTTTACCTGGGGCTCAGCACACTGACAACTCCCAGCGGCGCCCGCCCCCATCACGTGAGCAGGGCGCGGGGGCGGGGCCAGGCCGGCTTCACCCACGTGACCGCGGGGATAGGGATTGGGGGGGGGGGGGGGAAAGGNGCCGGGGGAGCGGGGCTGGGGCCGGGGGACCGGGGAACTGGGCCCGGCTGGCCGGGGGGGTCCGTGGGCCCCTGTGAGGCCCGTCCCGGGGGCTCCGTGCCCCCCCCGCCACGTCCCTGGGTCCCCGTGAAGCCAGGCCCGCGGGGTCTGTGGGGCTCCCGCGACACGTCCCGCGGTGTCTCCCGTAGGGCCGGGACCCCCCCGGGGCTGGGCCGCGGTGCCCGTGGGGTCCCGGTGGCTGTGGGGCCTTGGGGGGGCTCCCGGGGCCTGAGCAGGGACCCCTCCGCCTGCCGGGTCTGGGGGGACAGCGGGGCCCCGCGGGGGGTCCTGGGCTGTGGTGACCCCTCGGGGCGCCTGACCCCCGTCCCCGCTGCCCCAGGTCTTCGTGCTGCTCTTCATCTTCGTCAAGCGCCAGATCATGCGCTTCGCCATGAAGTCCCGCCGCGGCCCCCACGTGCCAGTCGGACAGCACGCGCCCAAGGTGGGTGTGGCGTCCTCCTGCCCCGCGCCCGCGGGTCCCTCCCCGCCCCGAGGGGCGGCTTCGAAATCCCCCGTGTCCAGGAGCTGGGCGGCTGGAGGGGAGCGGGTGTATTCCAGAGGGACCCCGGGGCTTGGCTTTCACCGCCTCTATCACCCCCCAAACACAGCCAGCGCTCTGGAAATTAATTTTTTTTAATTTCCTGCTGCGCAGGATTTAAAGGAAGAAATCGACATTCGCCTGTCGAGGGTGCAGGACATCAAGTACGAGCCCCGGCTGCTGGCGGAGGACGACAGCCGGCTGCTGCAGCTGGAGACACAAGGTACGCTGTCACCGCGCGTCACCAGAGACACCGTCCCCGTCCTGTCCCGCCGCAGCTGGGCACCGCTGGCCTCTCCTCGGCTGTCCCATCCCCGAGCCGACACAAGATGGTGTCTGCACGCCACTCCTCCCCGCTTCCCCCCATCCCTCCCGCTGCCGGCGTTTCTCCGAGTTTTCATTTTGTGTTTGCTCTCTGCCAGGCTGCTACAACTACCTGTACAGGATGAAGGCGCTGGACGCCATCAGGACGTCCGGTGAGGGAGCTCGGGGCGGGAAGGGCAGAGAGGGACAATGTGCGCAGGAAATTCGGGCGCAGCGCAGCGGCCAGCAGCCTCCTGAGGGGGCTCAGGGCCCTCGTTCGGGAATCGCCGTCCGTTCTCCCGCCCGGGGCTGGCGGCTCCGCGCAGAGGCAGCAGGCGTGGGGGGAGGTTGAGTCGGGCGCCAGCTTCCGACATCGTCTGCGGGTGATCAGCAGCGTTCTGACCTGTGCTCAGCCGGTGCGTCACGACTTTTTATTTCCCAGAAATCCCGTTTCACGCCGAGGGCCGGTACCCGAAATCTTTAACGGGGAAGAATTTCTGTGCCTACCTGCTGGAGCTGCGGAATTCCAGCGCCTCCTTCAAGGGCATCCGCAAAGCCTTGATCGACACCTTGCTGGACGGCTACGAGAGCGCCCGCTACGGCACCGGGGTAAGCGCCGTGTCGCCGGGGCTGTTCCTGTGCTGGACCTGGCTTTTCCACCCTTGTTTCTGTTTGTGCCCCAGGTTTTTGGGAAACCGGAATATCTGAAGTACCAGGAGGCTCTGAACGAGCTGGCGAACGTGTGAGTGTCGCTGCCCGGGCGTGGGGGTGGTTCTGGGGCCCCGGCAGCCCGTCCTGGGGATGGTTTTGGGGCAAAACCCGGCCTGAGACACGGCGGGTTCCCCCTGTGCGTCCTGCCGGGTTTCCAGACTCCGTTAACGCGCTTTGGGTTCGTTACGTGCCCACAGCCCACGTTCTGGCCGCTTTGAGCCAGGGGCCTCGCACGGGCTCCGGGCCTGGCACCCACAGCCGTGGTTCTCAAACCGCGGTGAGGACAGATCTGCCTCGTGCGGGACAGACGGACGCGGCGGTCGGGAGGGCGGCGGCACTGACGGATCCTCTCCTCTCCCGGCAGGACCAAGGCGCGGGCCGGCAGCAGCCAGCGGCAGCACCAGTCGGCAGCGAAGGATCTCACCCTCTCGCCCGAAATCTCCAACCCCGCCACCATCCAGGTCACCTACCTGCCTTCCAGCCAGAAGAGCAAACGTGCCAAACACTTCCTGGAGCTGAAGAGCTTCAAGGACAATTACAACACGCTGGAGAGCACCCTGTGAGCACCCAGAGCCCCTCGCGGGGCGCAGCCGCCCTCCTCGGGCGGGTTTTGGCTGCGGTTCGGCACGCGGGAGGAAGCGGCCGCGCTCTCGGGTCTCCCTCTTGCACAACGTTGGGGATCGGCGCTCGGCGGAGGCTCCGTTTCGGCCGGCGGAGCTCGGCCCGCGCCAGGACCCGTTTCAACGCCACGCGTCCGCCTGCGGAACCCCCGACGGGCCTGGGACACGCTTTGGGTCCGGCAGCGTCTTGGAGCCCCGGCCCCGTGAACAAACTGATCAGCTTGAGCTTCTTTATAAAGGACAAAACCCGGCGACCCCAGCCAGCGCCGCCTCCGCCTCCCCTCTCTCCCCGTGCCGGCCGGGGGCGGACGCCGTCTGTCCCTCCTGTCCGTCCGTGTGGGGCTGGGGCTCCGGAGCCGCTCGTCTGTTTTTTCCGAAGGGTGGAGACCCTCCCCGGTGGCACCGTCGCTGCCGGCTGCTCTCGGCCGTGCCCGCGTGCCGGGACAGGGTGTAAATAGTTTGTGGCCGGTGGCCGAGGTGCCTCCCTGGGCCGCGGTTTTGACTCTTTTCCTCCTGTGACCGGGCGTTTGGGGATGTCTCGGGCGGACGAACACCAGCGTCGCCTGTCCTGCCGGTCCCCCCGCGGGGGTTTCCCCGTCTCACCAGCACCTCGTGTGCCAGCAGCGGCCGAGCCCCCCCCTCGCCGTCCTGCCGGCGGCACCCACTGCTCCCCAGTCACCGCAGCATGTGGGGCGGGGACCCCTCCCGGGCCTGGCCCCCCGCCGGGCCCCTGCCCTCTTTTTAATTGCTGTTTAATAAACCCACGGTTCCCCTGTGCCATCGGCCCCTCCGGCCGCGTTCTCTTTCCGGATCTTTCTGTCCGTGCGCCGCTGCCGCGGTGACCAGGGCTCCGGTAACGGTTCTGGGGACCCTGCGGCACTGGCCATGGCGTGGGCGAGCACCCCCAGCCCCTCGCTGCAGCGGGAGGAGGTGGGACGGGGCTGGGGCTGTCCCCCGGGGTCCCAGCAGCCATTGGGGACAGTGGGCGCAGCGTCCCCCTCGCGTGGGTCAAGCCCCGGCCCCCAAACGCTGCTTTGGTTCCAGGTCCTGGCGAACGGGAGCACGGGCGCGAGGCTGACGGAGAGGTAGAGCCCCGGGGGGGTGAGTCCCTGGGCTGGGGGCACTGGTGTCCCCCCGGTGCCCCTCCTGCCCTCCCCGTGTCCCCACAGCTGCGGGCTGGTGGCCGGGGGGGACCCGCGGTTCTGGGGGAGGATCTGGGCCGCGGCCGGCGGGCAGCTGCGGCAGAGGATGGAGTCGGAGCTGCGCCTCGCCGGCACCGAGCAGATCATGGTGAGGCCGGGTGCGGATGGTGTCCCCTCGTCCCCCTCCATGGTCCCCCACACCCTGGGGACCGGTGCGGCAGGGACACAGCGGGGCTCAGCACCGCTCCCGTGCCGCCAGCTCCGCCGCGCCGCCCTGCGCCGGCTCCTGGAGGACGAGCACCGGCAGCACCAGCGCGAGCTGCGCCAGCGCGGGAAAGCGTTCTACGTGGAGCGGCTCTGAGCGCCCAACGGGACCGGCACCGGCACGGTGTCACCCAGTGTCACCCGGTGTCACCCGGCGTTGCCCCGCTGCCCGGCGGAGAATAAAACACCTCGAGCAGACGGGGGCTGCGTGTGCGGGGACGTGGGACAGCCTGGGCGAGGCGGAGGGACGGGGCAGCCCGGCGCGATCCCCGCAGCCAGGATCCGGTGACATTCCCCGTGACCGAACACGATACCCGCAGTCCCCGGTCCCCGCCGTGGCTGTGCCAGGAGGTGGCAGCACGGCCGGCGTGCCTCTGCCACCCGGGGTGCCTCTGCCACCGCTGGGTCCCGCTCCGGCACGACGGCGTCGGCCGTGGTGCCCCATGTCACGACACTCCCCGTCCCCCATGTCACGACACTCCCGGCCATGTGGCACAGCAGCGGGGGGACAGGACCCCATCCGGGCACCCCTGAGCCCCCCTGCACTGGGGGGACCGTGTCCCCTGTCCCCCGTCCCCGCTGCCAGCGCCCGACCTTGGTGTCTCCCGGCCGCGGGGCCCATCAGCGCCGCCTGCCTCCACGTATTGACAGGGTGGGGGGCTGCGGCGCCGGCCCCCCCGCCCCCGGCCCTTCATTAGCTGCGCTGTCGGGTCCCATCACGTCAGCCCCCGCCACATGTGTCCCCAGCGTCCCCACTGTCACCGTCCCTGCGTGGCCCTGCTGCCCCGATGGGGTCACAGCCCCTGGTCCCCCCCCAGGCAGGCAGTGGGGTGGGGGTCCCCATGGCACTCGGGGCTCTGGCTGCCCCACGTCCCACCCCACTGTCCCTCTGAAGTCTGGGACCCCCCCGGAGCCCCAAGTTCCCAAGTCGGTGCATCCGGCACAGGGTGACGTGTGCCCCCAGAGCCCCCCAGGATGCCCCCAGCCGGCTCCCAAGGGCCACCCCAGGGCGGGTCTGGGGTCCTGCTGTTGTCACCCACCGCAGGTGACATGGGACCATGTCCCCGTGAGGGATGGGGCAGGGTGACACCCCGTCCCCCCCTCCAGCCGCCCCAAAGCGGGGATGCTCCAGTGCAGGGGCTCCCAGCGGGTCCCCCAAAGCGAGGGGCCGGGGACGCAGCCCCCCAGCGCTGGCAGGGGCTCGTCCTTGGGCAGGGTGACACGCGGCCCCTCCGTGGCTCCCCGGTATCGACGTCCCCGCTAATGACGGCGGCGCGTGACGGCGGGCGGGAGCCGGCGGCGCGGGGCCATCGACCCGTATCGACCGGCAGCGCTCGGCGGCAAGGGCGCGGGGGTCCGCGGAGGGGGCAGGGGGACGTCGATGGGGGGAAATTAATGGGAACGAGGCCACGTGCGCGGGGCCGGGGCACTCGCTGGCAGCGTCCCCCCGCCGGCTGCGGCTGAGCGCGGTTATAAACGGTGGCCGAGGCGGCCACCGAGCCAGAGCACCGAGGAGCCCCCGCGCCGGGCCAGGTAAGGTGGGGACGGACGTGGGGTCCCCTCGGCGCCGGGTGGGCAGCGCTGCCCGCCGTGCCGTGCCGTGCCATGCCGCGCCGTGCCATGCTGTGCCGTGCCAGGAGATTGTGGCCACACCACCCTGCTCCGGCTTCGTCCACGCCACGGGATGCCTCCTGCTCCGGCACCGGATCCCAGAGCATCCCAACGCCGGTGACACCGTGCCGGACACCGAGACGAGGCCACGGGGGTCCTGGCCGGGGATTTCCCCCCCAGCTCTCATCCTCTTTCTCTCTCTCTCCTGCAGGGAGCTGACCCCCGGTCTCGCCCGCCCGCGCCTGCCTCTGTGTGATATGTTTGATATTAGGTTGTTTGATTAGAAAATCGACTCAATATCAAACATATTCTTACAGCGCCAGGGACGCCCAGCGCCCACCCGCCGAGCTGCCGCCCGCGCCCCCCTCCGCACCCCCTCTCTCTGCCGCAATAAGTCCCGGCTGCCCGCCCGCGCGCCCGTCCTGCGCCGGGAGCTGTCCCCCCAGGGGGCCGGCGGAGGTTTGGGATGACAGCGGGGTCACCGCTCGCCACCTGTCCCCCCGCTCGCGCCGGGGATGATCCCAGGACAAAGGCGCGTGGCCGCGTGCCCGCCCCGGTGCCCGCGGTTATTTCTGGCTCCCGCAGCGCGGAGACGCCGCGGCCGCTGGTCTCCATCTCCCGGATCCCTGGGGTCTGCCCCCCTCAGCCCCCAAAATCCGCCCCCGGGGGAGCAGCGGGTCTGTCCGGTGGGGATCCCCGCGCGGCTCGAGGGGTTGGCGCGAGGAGGATGCTCATCCCCGGCTGTGCCGGGAAGTGCCGCCGCTCTCCCGGCAAATTCCTTCCCGGCACCTCGGGGAATTTCCTCCTCCGGCTGCCAAGAGCATCTTCAGCCTCGCAGCCGGAGCCAGGTCAGGGCTCAGCGGGCTCCGGGGGGGCTCCTCCCGGGGGTCAGGCCGGTCCCCCCGCTGCTCCCCACTGAGCCAAACAATTCGGGGCGGGGGCTGCTGCTAAGCCTCCGCTCCTAAAATAGCGCCGGGCTGAGCTCACGCTTTCCACGCTGCCCCCGGACGGGGGAAATGTCACCCTGGGGGCCACCAACCCGTCCCCAGCCCCCAGCGGGGTGCAGACTTGGGGGGGGTCCTGCCGGTGCTGCATGGACCCGGCTCCGACACTGCCCGGCATGTCCCCGGGGTGGGAGCGCGGTGTCCCCATGACACTGCCCAGCGTGTCCCCAGGGTGGGAGTGTAGTGTCCCCACGACACTGCCTGGCGTGTCCCCAGGGTGGGAGCGCGGTGTCCCTGTGACACCGGCCAGCGTGTCCCATTGCACGGGGGGGGCGTGGGTGGCTGGGACAATGCGGGACCCCCCCTCGCAGACCTGTCGCTGCTTTTTATAACCGCCCCAGCTGTCCCCCGGAGCCCAAATACGGCTGCGGCCACGCGTCCCCCAGGGCAGACAATGGGTCCCCAGCACAGACTTTTTGGGAAGGTGGGGAGGCGGCGAGGCCCAAGAAAGGCAAAGCCCCCCTGCGCCGGCGGGCAGGGCAGAGCTGATAAACGGGGCGGCGGGCGGCGGGGGGCACTGCCCGTCCTGCCTGCCCCTCGCTGCCCGTCCCCGCCGCCTGCCGCCGGCGCCCGTGTCCCCCCCCGCCAGGATGGAGGCCATCAAGAAGAAGATGCAGATGCTGAAGCTGGACAAGGAGAACGCCCTGGACCGCGCCGAGCAGGCGGAGGCGGAGCAGAAGCAGGCGGAGGAGCGGAGCAAGCAGGTGGGGTGGGGGGCAGAGACCCCCAGCCTGGGGGGATTTGGGGGGGGGACATGTCACGACGCCGTGGGGCATCCCGAGGGTTCGCTCGTGCCAGCTGGTGGCACAGGGACAGGGACGGACACCGTGGGGCAGAGCGGGATGGGGCAGGGGGCTGTCCCGCCGTGGGGGGGTCCCGAGGGGCCGGGTGGTGACCCCGCTGTCCCTGCAGCTGGAGGACGAGCTGGCTGCCATGCAGAAGAAGCTGAAGGGGACGGAGGACGAGCTGGACAAATACTCGGAGGCTCTGAAAGACGCCCAGGAGAAGCTGGAGCTGGCGGAGAAGAAGGCGGCGGACGTACGCGTGGGGCGCAGGGTGGGACGGGGGGTGGCTGTCACCCTCCCGGTGGCCTTGGGGACACAGGGAGGTCCCTGGGGGGCTTGGTGTGCCCCTGGCAAAGCTGTGTGGGTGGCTGGGAGTGACCCTGGGAAGGACACGTCCCCAGGGGACACGCAGGGGACAGGGGGATGCTGGCAGGGGCTGGTTCCAGCACAGGGTGTGTGGCTGCCGTCCCCAAAGCAGGACATGGGGACCCTGAGCTGGGGACAGAGCCAAGCTCCAGAGGAGGAGGAGGGAGCCTTCGTCCCTCCGTGTGGGCAGCGTGACAACGGCACAGCCCGGCTATTGTTGGCGGCCGTTGCCAGGAAAACAATGGCGCGAGCGGTGCAGGGTTTCGCCCGCCGGCCGCTCTCCCGGCCGTCACGTGGCACCGGGACCTGGCAGCCGGAGGGACTGTCACCTCCCGGGGCCGCGATGTCCCAGGGGTTGGGCGTTGGGAGACGCTCCTGCCCCTCCATGGACCCAGCTCCAACGTCCCGCGCCGAGGCAGGAGCTTCTCCTCCCACTGTGCCGCAGACGCCGGGACACGGAGCATCGCCCCAAGCCCCGGCACAGCGCCCGGGCTGGCTCCTGCCGGCACGTCCCGGCTCCGGGCTGGGGACCGGGGCGCAGCCGGGAATCCCTGACCCCGGGTGCTCCATCACCCCCACGGCGTCACCCACGGCTTCGTCACCCGCGGAGCTCGGCACGTGCCGGCCGTGGCACGGCAGAGTTCTGGGGAACCCTTCCCTCCCTCGCTCCCTTCCCCCTTTGCTCCCCGCCGGCGTTTCGCACAGCCACCGCCCCGCGGACCATGTCCCCATCTCGTCCATCCCTTCCCTCCGCTTGGAGCCCCCCTTCTCTGCCCGCCGCCCCTCGGGGGGGCTCTGGGGGCTCCCCCGGTTTCACCGCGGCTCCGGGATTTCACACCCTGGAGCTTTGGATGCACCGAGCTGCGTCCCGGCCCCGGCAGTGGGCAGGGTCCGGCCGTTCCGGTCACCGGGTCAGCCCCGGGGGACGTGGAAGCCGTTGGGCCACCGAGCGTGTGCCAGCCCCCCCCCGCCCCGCCGAACACCCCCTGCGGCACGTGCCGAGGATTTTTGGAGCCCGGTGCCCTGTTCCCTGCCATCCCCGTGACCGAAGTGCCACCAACCCGGCTCCACGGCGCACGAGGGTGGTGACAAATCTCGGGTTTGTTTTTATTGAGCCCTCGGGGGGCTCCGTGCCCCTCGCGGCGCAGGGGGACACCGCCCTCGGTGACATTTTCTGCCCAAACCCACAGCGGAGAGTTCTATCGACGGCGAAAGCTGTCGCAACGGCGGGTTTTGGCGCACGCGGCGGAGCTGGAGCCCAGAGCTTCGTCCCCAGACCCCGTCCCCGGGCAGGAGGGAGGGGACCGTGACCCGCCGTGGGGCTGGGGGCTCTCAGGGCCGGTTGGGGTGCAGGGGGTCCCCAGGGGGGAGGCGAGGGGTGAGCTCAGCCCCCAGGAACGTGCTGCTGCCGCCCGGCCGGGCTATGGGGGGTGACCCTGCTCCCGGTAACACCTGGGGCAGGTCCCGGTGTCCCTTGTCCTGTGTGGGGTACGTGTCCCCGCCATGGGGCAGGTCCCGGTGTCCCTTGTCCTGTGTGGGGTACGTGTCCCCACCGTGGGGCAGGTCCCGGTGTCCCTGTACCCCCATGGGGCAGGTCCCGGTGTCCCCAGGCCCCTGTGGGATAAGTCTTGGTGTCCCCCCACTCACATGGGGCACGTCCCGGTGTCCTCAAGCCCCTGTGGGACACGTTCCAGTGTCCCCCCACCCGTGTGCGGCACATCTTGGTGTCCCCAAGCCCTGTGAGGCAGGTCCTGGTGTCCCCAGGCTCCCGTGGAGTTGGTCCCACTGTCCCCAGCCCCCATGGGACAGGTCCCTGGTGTCCCCAACCCCTCGTGGTGCAGGTCTCGGTGTCCCCAGGCCCCGTGGGGCAGTTCCCGGTGTCCCCCCACCCCCGTGGG
>VZTO01001900.1:17446-29608 GCA_013400615.1 Syrrhaptes paradoxus
CGGCCCCGGTGCGCGGGGATGGGGCGGGAGCAGCCCCCGCGCGATGGTGTCGGGGGGCACGCCCCGGTTCCGTGTCCTGCTCCGGTCCTGGGGGGTCCCCGCTGTCCCCCCGGGGGTCTCTGCTGCCCCTGGGACCTGCCTGCCTTGGGGACAGCTCGGGGGGGACCAAGGAGCAGCCGGGGCAGAGTGAACTGGGGGGTGTCCATCAGCCTGGGGACACTGCTGTCATCGCGGGGACGGTGACACCAGTCCCAGGCACCCGTGGCGCTGGGTCCCCCCGGGCGGGACTCTCTGCACGTTTCTGGGGTGATTTTCTGCTGATTCTGCCCCAAACGTGAAGCTGGGCGGCTCTTTCCCCTCTGGTGCCTGGGTCCGGTGTCCGTGTGGTGACACCGCGGTGACACCGGCTGGGATCTGGTGCCCAGGCTGGTGGCAGAGGCTCTGCCGTGGGACGAGGCCACTCCCCGAGCTCAGCCCGGCTCTTGGCTCTTTCTTCGCAGCCTCATAAGGAATTCTCTCGCCAAAGCCGTGTTGTCATGGGAACGCGCCTGTTTCTCCTCGCTCTGGGGGAGAGAACCAGTGCTCCCAGTGCTGTGGTGACTTGTGCTGGTCCTGGGGAGTGTCCCTGGTGGATCCTGGTGGCCTGGGGAAGAAGCGATGGTGGCCTTGATGGCCGAGGCGAGCTCTGCCCTTGGCTCCCGGTAGCTCCCTGACTCCTTCCTGAAGGAAACGGGGAGAAATGGGAATGGACCCGGGAATGCTGCCGGGAACTGTCACCCCCTGCTCGGGGACGCCTGACAGCTCCAGTGGGGTTTGGGGAGGGTGCGGACCCTCCGCAGAGGGACAGAGGCGGTTCCGTAACAGCTCCGGTGGTTTTGGGGTGGGTGAAGCGTTGCCGGCAGGAAACGGGCTGAACGCTGCGGTTCAGGGGGTCAGGAAACAGAGGCCTGGCGTGACTGTCCCCTGGGAGAGGGAGGAGGTCACCGTGACAGCCCGTCCCTCCTGGAGGGGCGAGAGACACGTGTCGGGCACTGTCCCCCTGGTTTGTCCCTCTCTGAGCAGACTGTTTCCTCCGGAGGAGGAAGGTGCCGGCTCGGGGGCAGGTGCCGCAGCGCTGCCTCGATTGAGCATCGAAGTGTCGCGTGTTTCCTGGCGAGGAGTAGGGTGTGCCGGCGCGGTGGCTCCTCTCGGCTCGCGTTTGTGCAACCGGCGCTTGAAATGTGCCGTGGGGATGTGCCGGGCGCGGGGGAAAGCGCGGATGGCCTCTCCCAGGAACCGAGCGTGATTTGTGCCGGGCCCGGCTCTGACACTGGCTTCTTTCATCGCCCCGCTCCTCCCTCCTCGGGCAGGGCTGGAAGCGGCGGGTCCTCGCGGCGGCTCTGTTGTGCGGAGCTGAGGTATTTCGCGTACGCCCGGCATGTGTCTGTGTGCGGGGCTCTGTAGAAGATCACGGTGCTGCCCTGAAATGGCCGCAGCCCCGTCCACCTTTGTGGCAGCGCACTAATCCCACTGGAGAGCGGGGTTCTGCGCTCCCCGGGGTGGCTGTGGTGGGACGTTGGTGTCCCCAGAGCGTCGAGGCTTCCCCCAGGCTCTGGTTGGGGTTGATGCCGGCTGGGCTTTCCGCAGGCGCCTCGAGGTTGAGGGCAGCGCTCGGCGGTGCGATGGCTTTGGCTCTCCGCTGGCTCGTTAAAGCCTCGGGTCACTTTTGTGGTCGCGCTTCTGGCAAACGCACGGTGCCTGCGGGCTCTGGGCGATGTCGCCGGCTCCTGGCGCGTACGGCTGAGCGGAGCTGCCTGGGGAGCAGCCTCCTCAACCTGTCTTGAGGTGGGATGAGGCTTTTGATTTTTTTTTTTTGGGTTATTAGTGAGTTGAAGGAAGCCCAGAGCCCAGGTGGGGCTCGTGGCGCTGGAGTTGTGGCCACGGCAGTGATCGGCTGACCCATGCCAGGGAAATCCTGGCCCCACCGCAGCCTGGCAGAGCTCTGAGCCCGGAGCCGTTGATCTTTCTCATGCTGCCGATGAGAGGGGCTGGTTTCAAGTGACGCCCGCGCCCCGATCCCCTGGGTAAACTGAGCGGGTGCTAAACGGTGGCTGTCACAGAGCGCCGTGCAGCGGGTAACCAGGAACGTGATGGATGGCCGGGCAGGATTAGAGCAGCTGCAGAGAGACCCATTAGCGTAAGTCATCTGCTCAGCGTTTACGGCTTAAACTGTCACGTCAGCTCAAGCTGACGGGTGAGAAACCTGCAGGATGGCTCCCGCGCAGACAAAGCGTCCACGTGTGGAACGGTGCGAAGCTTAACGCGCGTGCGGGCTCCGTAAGGAAGCGGATAAAGTGCCCTGGCGTTGATTTTTGGCTTCCCACGTGCTGACCTGAACCTGCTGCAGCCCAGGTCACCCTCATCTCCCCCCTCTAGGCTGAGGCCGAAGTGGCGTCTCTGAACCGCCGCATCCAGCTGGTAGAGGAGGAGTTAGACCGAGCCCAGGAGCGCCTAGCCACGGCTCTGCAGAAGCTGGAGGAGGCGGAGAAGGCGGCAGATGAAAGCGAAAGGTGAGCGAAGGGCTGCTGCCCTCCCTCTGTCCAACATCTCAGACGTGTTCCCGAGCGAGGGCCCCGTGCCATCCGCCTCTCGGGCTTCCTGGAGGGTGGGAAGCAGACACCACATCAAGGCGGGATGTGGGAGTTGGCACCTGCACGCCTGGAGCGACTCATGTGACGCTCTCGGCCTTGGGCGAGTGTCTTGGAGAAGGAGCAAGTAAGCGCCGTGTGCTGCCGCGCATCCCCGCCTCCTGGGAGGAGAAATCCCTGGGGTCTGGGAGGAGGTTGATTCTCAAAGGTGGCTGCTGGTGGGGAGGCCTCTCCCTGCTGGTGGATGTCCCCTGATGACGTGGCGGAGGGATTGGGAGGGGAGCGGTCCCCCTCCCATGGGCCGGCGTGGCCCCTCGGTGCACGGTGAGCAGCCCGACCCCGCTGATGACCTGCCATAAAGACAGGCTTGGCCCTTCCGGCATTCCAGCCCGGAGAGCGCTTGGCTGAGCCGTGCGCAGTCCCTCTGCCTGGCTTGTTCTCGGCAGCGCGTTTCCTCGGTCCAGGAGCTCGGTGAGCTGCTGCAGGAACGCCCCAGGAGCGGTTAATTCCGAGCGATGGAGGCACTGTGTTTCCATCGGCCCTGCGGTGTCTGCCTTCCCGTGCCGCCCTCCGCTCTCAGAGGTGTTGCGGCTCCTAAGGAAGCGACGTGGTCCTGGGGGAGCCCTGTTAGTGCTCCAAAACCCATTACACCACTGGCTTGTACGGGATTGTTTTATACATCTCCCCTCCCTGTGCTTCCTTTTGGGCAGAGGCATGAAAGTGATTGAGAACAGAGCTCTGAAGGATGAGGAGAAGATGGAGCTGCAGGAGATCCAGCTGAAGGAAGCCAAGCACATCGCGGAGGAGGCCGACAGGAAGTATGAGGAGGTGAGAGCCTCGGATGCGCCGGTACAGCTGATCCCGGCCAGGAGAGGCGGCTCCTCTTCCCACTGCCAGGGCTCTCCTCTGCAAACCTGGCTCGAGCAGAGCTACGGCGCTGTTCCCCTTTGCCAAAAGACTCCGACTCCTGCGCGCATTCTTGTTGCTGCCTCATGCAGCCTCCAGGTACAAAATTATCCCCCTTGAACTCCGGTTCTGCCTTCCAGGTTGCTCGGAAGCTGGTGATCATTGAAGGAGATCTGGAGCGTACCGAGGAGAGAGCTGAGCTTGCCGAGTCGTGAGTAGTCTGCTCGCACGTAACCGGCACGTCTGGCTCTGCATGGGAACTAACACGGCGTTTCCAACCTTGTTACACGAGGCCTGGAGCACAGGGGGGGCTTAGATCCTGTGGTGGAAGAGGCGGAAGCGCTCTCCTGCTTGGGGCAGGATGAGGTCTGCTGAGGAGTTTGTGATTACCCAACAGCCTCGCAGCGGGGATGTTCCGCACCGTTGTGTGGAGGGACTCCCTCGTTAGCGAGGCTGGAGAGTCCTTTCCATGCGCTGTTCACCGGCACTGCTTTGTACGTGTGGTCACTCGATCCTTGTGTGTCACCATGGGGGACGTGTGGGCACAGCGCTTGTCCTGACGCGGCAGAGGCCTCCCGGGCCGGGAGCCGCAGCGGCACGCGGGATGTGTGAGGGCAGAACTGTGCCTGAGGTTGGTCTCTGGCCTCTTATAATATTTGCAGTCACTGCTGCAGACTCCTGCACCGCTGAGCAGCGAGCTGGGCTTCCTCTGCTCGGAGGAGCCGCACAGATTGGGGTGTTCGGGCTCCTTTCACCCGTCTGGATGCTTCAGCCGATCCTCGAGGAGCTGGTCAGGGCTCTCTGTCCTCGGGGCCTGGTCTAACAAAGTTGGTGTGTGCGCAGCAGTAGCACTGTGCTTCCTGCCCGGACGTGCATGTCGTGACCATGACTCTCTTGTGTTTTTCCCCTGCCCCCTTTTTTGGCTCTGCGGTTTTGTGTTTTTGGTGCTCCTTTTGACCCTTGTCCCTCCCTGGCTTGTGCCATCGTGTGACCGTCACTAACAGTCGTTGCCGGGAGCTGCGGGATCAGATCAGAGTGATGGACCAGAACTTGAGGTGTCTGTCTGTTGCCGAAGAAAAGGTACTAACCCTTCCCTTCTCCAACCGTTAAACCAGAACTCTTGTGGTCTTCTTGCTGCGCTCCTTCCCTCGGCTTACCTGCATCTTTCTCTCTCCTGGAATGTTCTGTCCTCTCTGCCTGCAAATATTCCCGTCTGAGTGGCGGTGGCTGTCCGTCTGTCCGTCGGAACAGCTTCTCTCCCCACAGCAAACTAAAGATGCAGCTTCTACCTGAAGACTCTGAGTCCGGCAGAAATCTGTATCCACAGCTCAGTGCCCTGTGCCTGTGCTGGCAGAAAATTTAAAATAAGAGCTTGGAGGCAGGAAGGGAACTTGCTTTCCGCCTCAAAGCAGGGTCCCGTCCAGTCTGATCGCAGACAGTCTCCTGAAGAACTTCCTGGTCCTCCCTGCCCATGGATTCACTTCTTGTCTCTCCTGTCTTTCCCTCCCACTTCTTTTTTTCCTTTTTCTCTCCCCTCTCTTTACAAAACCCCACAGTAAATGTTCCGAGCTGGAAGAAGAGCTGAAGAATGTCACCAACAATCTCAAGTCTCTTGAGGCTCAGGCTGAGAAGGTAGGGCTGCTTGTCCAAGGGCCAGAAACATTTCTGCTTTACTAGGAGGGTGTGTGACAGCAAAGCACCCACTGGGATGGAAATGACGCAACCATGGCCTTGAGCAAGCGAGGAGAGCTGTGCGTGCTCTCCGGGAGAGCTAACGGGGTTCAGCGCAGGGCCAGTGTTGGCCGCAGGAGTGTTGGAAGTCTGTCTGCCCTTCCCTGCCTCGGGGCAGACTCCATCACCTGCAGTGTTTGTGCTGCTGGGATGGGAATTTTTCTGTGCCCAAGTTCGTGTGATGTGGGACTCACTGCCTGACCCGGTTCTGTTGGACTGGGGCAGGGGTGGGAGCAGGACCCCGTTGGAGGTTTCTGCAGGCACGGGCGCTGCAGGGAGGAGTTTCAGTTCCTCCTGTAGCTGTGGGCTCTCTGGAGGGGGAGGTACCTTGGGCTGCTGGTGGCTGACTCCTCTCCTTTTCCGCAGTACTCCCAAAAAGAGGATAAATACGAAGAAGAGATCAAGATCCTGACTGATAAACTCAAAGAGGTGAGGGACCGTTGGGATGGCCTTGGCCGGCTGGTGCTCCGCGTCCTTCGCTGTATCCCAAACTGTTCACTGACTGCTGTGCTTCTCTCTGGCAGGCGGAGACCCGTGCCGAGTTTGCCGAACGGTCTGTAGCCAAGCTGGAGAAGACCATTGATGATCTGGAAGGTATGTTCTGGGGAGGGGAAGCCAAAGAGTATGTGGTGAGGAGCGGGGAGCTGAGGGAGGCTGTCTCCAGACAGCTGGAGAGCGGAGACACTGCTCTGCTCCTCAACACTTGGAGCGTGACCTAACTCAGCTCCCCAGGCTCAGCTCGGTGCCTCTGGGCTTGAGTCCTGCCCCATCTGTCTGCCCTGAAAGTTCCCCGGCTGTGCTGCGGCAGGCCTCGAGCTCTCCATCCAAACCCCGTGCCGGATCTGGCTGATAACGACAGATAGTGCGGCTGGCGGATCTTGTTGTGATGTCCTCAGGAATGTAGCTGGATTCCTGTGCTCCAGCCTGACCCCGTTCAAGGAGTGGCGCAGGAAAAACCGCCTGGCCTCCCGGCAATCGGTTATAACGACACTCCTGTGCGCAGAGCCCTGTGTGCGTGGCTGTCTGCTGTGGACAGTGCTGCTGCCCGTCAACCGCAGCAGTCGGGGGGGGTCTGAAACAGCCCCATGAGGAGTCAGGGCTCCCCAGTGTTGGTCCTGGTTCAAGACAAAACCTCCAGAAGCCCTGTCCGTGTAGCGTGGTGCCCAGGATGGGATCCTTGCCTGCTCCCGGTACTCCAGGAGCGTTCCTGAGGCTTCCTGCCTTTCCCAGGCTGTGGAAGGAGAAGGTTCCATCTGCTTCCCTTAAATCTGAGTCTGCGGCTGGATTTTTCTGCGGATAGCTGTGGCTGGAGTGGTGATGCTGGCAAACCAAAGCTCTCACCGGCCTCCTGCCTCCACCGCAGCTTGGGCCTCGGTGGTTTTTCCGTGCCATGTCTTGGAGATTCAAAGCCACATCCTACCATCTGGAGTCAAATCGGAGGTGGTGGTTTTTTTTCTAATCTAGAAATAGCAATGGTGTCAGCTGCGCTGTTCCAGAACCGCAGCCAAGCAGCAATCTGAGCCACCTCATGATCCAGGGCAAGCTTTTATTGAGAACTGCAAGAACTCCTCCAAATCCCTGCATGCTCCCCTTGAACCACGGTGATGGAGAGTTGGCTCTGCTCTCCAGCCTTGCTGCTGAAGTGACCTAGTTTATGACAACTGACAAAGTTTTCTGGGCTCTGCGAAGCCGTTAACAACATTCCCAGCTGTACTGTAGCCTAGGCAGCCAGAGCGGGGAGCAGTTGGTGCCAGGGAGTGTGTCAGGATGGGTTTCGGGGCTGCCTCCTCCCCGAAGGCGGAGGTTCTGCCTGTCTGCTCCGTTATCTGATGGAGGACGCAGGTGTGGCCTGTCTGCTCGGCTAGTCCTGCCCGGCTGAGTGGCACAGAGGGGGAATTCCCTCTGATGCCAGGGACTATGACGTGACCAGCTTCTCCCGAGCAGGTTTTTGTGTTGAGACTGAAGGTGAGAACAGAGCTCCTCAGCTGATCCGTGCCTGCCGTAGGTGGAGCAACCTTCTCCCGGAGGGGATGGAGTTGCCCTTCCCTGCCGCTCCTCCTGCCAGCGGTTCTTGCTGACCTAGCTGGGCGGCTTGTTCTCACAAGCTGCTGTGGTTTGTTCTTGGCTCTGCTCCCCTCGGAGCTGGCTTGCAATCCTGGAAGGCACTCGCTGGTCAGCCTGCCCTCGGGCCGCCGGAACCCACCCACTCATTGTCGGGAACTCCCGCAAGCCCTGATGGCTCCACATCTAACTTCATTTTCCTCTGTTCATGAACCCCATGCTGCTTTCCCTGCCCCAGGCTGTTGGAAGAACTCCTCTGCCTTCCCTCCCTCATTGTTCCCTTTTGTTCTCCTCCTAAACCTCTTCTAGATGAGCTCTATGCCCAGAAACTGAAGTACAAAGCAATTAGTGAGGAGCTGGACCACGCCCTGAATGACATGACTTCCATGTAAATATGAGCTGGCTGGTGTTCGCCTCTCGCTTCAGCAGGCTGGACTGCCAGAGCTTGCTTGGTTTGCTGTGGTTTTCGTAGTTGGAGAATCCACGGGCGCTGTATCGTCCCGGTTACTTCTACAGATCTCTGCCCTGAGGATCGGGGAGGTGTCCCTGCGGCATGCCCTGCTCTAACACTCGATCCGTGTGATCTGCATGTGTAACACGCTGTGCTGGCCTGGAGGGGCTCTGACCTGAGCTCTGAGCGCAGTTCCCAGTCCCGCTGGGAAAGGTTTCCTACGGTCGTGTGGCGTAGGTGCCCGCGGGAGCTGCTGGGCCACGGTCTCGGGATTCCTCCTGGAAGAGGCCGTGGATAGCGCTCGATTCCTTAGGAATTGCCGTCACAGGCTTGAGATGGGCTGGACCGTGAACTGATCTGTGGAAGTAGCTGAACTCCTGTTTCTGCAGCTCTGCTACTCGGCTTGCTGTTGGGATTTGCGGTGGGTTCTGCTAACAGCTGCTCCGCACGGTCCTTCCCACTAACCCAGGAGTAGCCAGGTCCCTGCCTGGCAGAGGAAAGCCCTTTCCTAGCGTCCACCCGCTCCCTAAGCAAAGTTTGCCGTGCACAAACACTTCAGCTTCTCTTAAAATTAGTGTCTCCTTCTGTCTCACACAGATAAGTCTTGCGATTCCAAACTCCACTTGGGATTTGCCTCTCTGCTCCATGGCTTGTTCCGCGCCTGCACCCCACATTCACGCTCTCGTCATCTCGCTCTCAGTTCCAGTACCTTTTCCCAGTTACTGTGCGCAGGGCACCCCTGGGAATGAGCGCTGTAAAGACACTGAAGCTTGAGAGCAGCAGCAGCCCCCCGGTTCTGCCGCGCTTGCTCCTAAACAAAGCTCGCTCTGTTTGACCCGACGTGCCAGACACGGCTGTGCGCGGAGGGGCTGCCCTCGCGCTGTCTGCGTGTAGCTGGGAGTGTGTTGTTCTCATCTGCATATCTTCTGTAGAGCCATAAAGCTCCTTTTGTATTTCTCTTTGCCTCTTACTCAAGCATGATGTCACTACTTTTTTTTTTTTAAGGAAAACATGTCTTGTAGAAAGGGAAGGGAATGGCTGGTGCTTTGGAGAAATGAGTTTCTAGGGCCTGCTGGCTGCTCTAGAGTAACCGTCACTGATCGGACCCACGTAACCCTTGGCGCTTGGGGGGAGCACACAGACTCTGTTAACACGCTGGATTTTTCACTTTGGGTTTCTTACCCCGTGCCTCAGCATGCTCTAGGCTCAAAGGGGAGGCTGGGGTTTGCTGCAGGAACTCGTCCAGCTGCACCCGCTTCGGCCTGGCTGAAAACATCCTCACGCCCGCCCGCTCTGTAGCGTTCACCGGCATCGCTCGCCAGACGCCGGCTTGCCGTGGGAAGTCACAGCACCTGATAGGCGCTAGGTCCCGGGCAGAGTGTGAAAGCGAATGAGATTCCCGTGAGGTCTGGCTGCTTTCCAGCTGGACAGGACGGGGCGGGTGCCAGGGGGATGCGTGGCCCCTCGCCTCAGGAATGAGAGCGTGCCGCAGCGGGGCTGTGGGCACCCAGGGCAGGGAAGCGGTGTTCTGCAGAGTCCCCCCGTCCCCGTGCAGGGGCTGGGGGTGCTGGGATCGTGCCGGGAGTGTGGCATGGAGCTTTACACCGAGCACTGCAGCTGGCAGCGGGCTGCAAACACTGTGTGTCACCGCTGCTCCGAGTCTGTTATCACTGATCAGCTTCTCGTAACCGCACATGGTGCCTCATGGTGCCTTGCCAAATATTTTTTTCCTTTCTGGATCGGTTCATCTGCCACAGTGCCCGAAGAGCCCTTCGCGATCAGAGTTTTGATGAAATGAGACACCTCCCGTGGTTTCCTCAGGTTTGTGTCGCTCTGTTCTCTGCACAAATGGCACTGGTAGTGTTAGAGTCCCGGCACCCCAAACTGCCCCAGCCCCTCCTCACTCTGCGTCAGGGTTGTCCCTGCTCTGCCCAGCCTGGGTGGGGAAGGAGGGAGCGTTCCTGCAAGGAATTTCAAAGGGTGATAGCTTGGAAAGCTCTGGGAGAAGGTGGTCTGACTCTTCTGGGGTGGGGAGAGATAACTCTGTATCCTGCAAATGCAAAGCGAGAAATCGTAACTCCTCAGTAACCAAACGTGCAGCTGGAGTCGGGGCCTAGATCCTGCGGGAGGGACGGGGCTTCTGTCGCGAGTGTCCGGGTGTGCTTTTTCATCCAGCCCGGTGCTCAGCTCCCAGCTCCGAGGGGGGAGGTGGCACCCTGCCGTTGTGAAACAGCCGCTCCCCGTGCGGGGAGGTCCCATCAGCCGTGGGTTCATTACCGACTCGTTCAGCGCGGAGCTGGTGGCTCTGCGGTTGCACGGCAGTGTTGCAAGTGATGTTATCGGAGGCAGGGCTGCGGCAGGCCCTTTCCCTGCTCGCCCTGATGGAATTCCGCACTGGGTGGTGGTGGATGGATGGGTGGGTGGGTGATGCAACTGCTGCCCTGGGAGGTTTTGAGAGGCTTCTGGTCGGACGGGATTGCGAGGCTTGTGCGGACTGGTTACCCCGCGTGGGGCCGTTGACTCAGGAGTGCTGCGAACGCAGATTTGCTGACCAGGAGGCACGGGTCCCCAGGCTCCCTGCATTGCGGACGGCTGGTAAGGCCGCCCTGCGGGCTAGGTGGAGAGGCCGAGCGCTGGAGCCGGCCCCAGCAGACCTGGGCACACATTCCATGTGGAGGAGCTGTTCCTGAGGTCTAGGAAGGGTCACGCTAATACCTGCCGTCAGTCTGCTCCCTGGGGCGGTGGATCCAGCGGCAGGAAGGCTGTGAGCCATCCCGGCAGCCTGCGCTTACTGCTGCTTGTGACCATGGCTCACTCCTCCTCTGCTGCTCCTGGAGCCCCAGGGCTGCCCTGGAGCTGGAGACTGGCGTCAGGGTGCCCACATTTGCTGAATTTATTCTCTGTGGTGGCTGACAGGCCACATGGCAGGACTGTGGCCACGCAGCCCCTGGAGGTGACCTGTCCCTGGGAGATCAGGTTGGTTCTCCCTCTCCCTGGAGCTGCTGATGAGCCCACACGCTTGGGGCCAGCCTTGGGGACGAGCGTGGCCGCGGGAGCCTTGCGGGGCTGTCGGGACAGGGCCTCGGTGGGGAGGGGAAGCCTGTTGGACGCAGCGGCAGTGTTTGCCCAGCTCATTTAGTTCTGGGGCTGACATAAACCAGGAGCCTGTGCTCCAGAACTACCCTGTCCCGTGCCCAGAGCAGCTCCTGCCTCCAGTCCCTGTCTAAACGTCACGGGTCGTTAGGAGGAGCATCCCCCAGGTCAGGTATGACACACCGTCATTCTTGGTTCTTCTGGTGTCCCTGTCCTGCTGTTAAACCCCCCCGATCCCTCTGCGCTGTGGCTCACTCTGTGTTTCTGGTCCGGCTGTGGTAGGACCACTTCTTTCTGCAAAGTGCTCCACGGGCTTAAAGCACACCCCGAGCCTCTCGCCTCACCTGGGTCCAGCCCCGCCTGCGGGCTCCTCTTCTGGTGGGCTCCTCTTCCTCTCTTTGCCTTCGTAAGCCCTTGGCAGCGCTTCCGTTTCTGCTTCCTCTGTGATCTTCCTGAGCTGAAACACAAGTTTAGAATGAGACAAGCCTTTGTTCTCCCTGGTTTTCTCTGTCTGTTTAACAGCCCGGACTCGATCGCAGAGGCCCGCGGTGCACAGACGGCTTATTTGATGTGCTCGTCTCGGTCCTCTACTAATGTTCCCTTTCTCTCTTTTTCTCTCTTCCTCTTGTTTTCCCCTAATCCTGTTGCCGCTGCAGAGCGCCTGTACAGCCAGCTTGAGAAAAACCACCTGCTCTCTAACGAGCTGAAGTTAACGCTGCATGATCTGTGTGACTGAGAAGGGGGCCCACTAATGCCATTAAACGAGCTTATTGCGACCACCAGTGCTGGGGACCACACTGAAATCCCGCCACTCTTAAGACTTGGCAGACTTGCAGCTTCTAATGCAATTGCTGCTATTTAACGGGGCACTTGAATTTATCTTTAACTTATTTAAGAGCTTTTTTTTTTTTTTTTAATATATATATAAAGGTAACCTCTATTCTTGGTGAAGTTACCCTCGGGCATGTCAGGTTTTTGAGCAGTCTCGTTTCCTTGTCCGGGGGGTCCCGTCTGGCTCCTCCGTGGAACCAGAGGCTGCACCCACCGAGAGAGGGGTGGGATGACGTTAGGCTGATGCCTGCTACGACTTAATTTACTGTTAGCTGATGACTGTAGGATTTTCTGCTGCATGGAATGATGGCTTCTGACAATAAAGGACTGACCTCGTGGTCTGTGAGACACTGCACACCTGTAGTACTTTCCTGTAAGGTTGATCCTAACCGAGGAGGTGAGGGGGAAGCGGTTGTTCCCGGGGCCTGACCCCAGCGCAGATGCAGAGCCCCAGAACGGGCT
>VZTO01001901.1:2828-16269 GCA_013400615.1 Syrrhaptes paradoxus
TCCTTTTTCAGGTATTGTGATCTAAGACACGTAAAGATGAAGCAAATTCTTCAAGTAAGGGTCTAGGCTATGGTTGATTCAGGTGCAAAAGATTGACACATGACTGGTGACACAATGTTCAGCTGACAAAGGACATCTTCATGTATAATTGTGAAAAAATAGCACACCTAGGAAGCTAATAGCAGATTTCTCCTACATAATTGGAGAAAGATAAGATAAAGAAGATATTAAATGGATGGCAAATCTAGATCTCAATGTTTAATGTTATTTCTTAAGTCATAACATGAAAGAAAAAGAGGCTATTTTTTTTTAATCTATATTCTTTGGTCTTTCCTGCATATGACTTTTATCATAACATTATCATATTGAACAGTAATTGTCAGACAACTGTCCAGTCAATGGTCCTGTTCAATACAGAATGTTAGAGACATCAGAAAGTACTAGAAACACCACAGAGAGTTCAAGCAGTCTGAAGATCTTGCAATTNGTGCTTTTAAAAGTCATCCATGCTTTGTGCTGTAATTTCACCCATGTATAAAACACAAGTAAACACAAAGGACATCTTAATGTATAATTGTGAAAAAATAGCACACCTAAGAAGCTAATAGCAGATTTCTCCAACGTAATTGGAGAAAGATAAGATAAAGAAGATATTAAATGGATGGCAAATCTAGATCTCAATGTTTAATGTTATTTCTTAAGTCATAACATGAAAGAAAAAGAGGCTATTTTTTTTTAATCTATATTCTTTGGTCTTTCCTGCATATGACTTTTATCATAACATTATCATATTGAACAGTAATTGTCAGACAACTGTCCAGTCAATGGTCCTGTTCAATACAGAATGTTAGAGACATCAGAAAGTACTAGAAACACCACAGAGAGTTCAAGCAGTCTGAAGATCTTGCAATTCACTCTGTTTTACTGATCTCCTGCAATTACTTCAGACATATTTGGATAAAGACTAATAGAGTAGAGGTATCTCATACTTAACATGGGTAGCACTCAGGTAAGCTGAAAAATTTTCTAGTAGTGTTCTGTGTGCTCTGAAAAGAGTTCATCAAGACACGTAAAAGCATTTTTTTTTCTGTTTTCTCGGTTAAACACATCTTGAACTCTCTAAGAAGAATTAAAATATCCAAGATGGACATGTGAAATAAATTTTGCTTCTTTTTAGAATTAGGAAAACAAATTTCACTGAATATAATATTATTAATTCCAGTGGACATGTGCCTAGATGTAAAGAAGCATTTTTGTTATTATTGTTATTTTTAGTACATGCCCTAGAACTTCCTCTTTTGCCAATAGTAAATCTTAGATCAGTGAGACTTATATAGTATGCTCTCCAATAACTGTTCTAAATTCCAGTAATTTGGTGATTAAAAATGTTTTCAGCTTTGCTGTTTAAAATTCATCCTGTTTACTGCAGGATTGCTTGTTATAAACCTAGTCATAACCATTTCTATTTTATAAACAAAGCTATGAGAGAAGAACATAATTTCTCTGACAGTGAACATTCTGGCAGCATATTTGCTTCCACCTCTACCTAGGGGAAGTACACACACAAATCAAGAGATCCAAAAGAAGGAAATCAGATTTTTCTTTACCCCCTGAATTACTTTTCTCCACTTAATCAACATAATCTGTGACTAAACAGAGGATGAGTTATGCAATGTTTAGAACACCATCTATTAAAATATGACTTCATATGTTTCTCTTCTCCATAATACAATTCTTTATCATTTATCTTCATCTATGAGAGGGTCACCCAGGAATTAACTTTAATGCTAAATGGGACTAGGATCATAAACTGCTAGCATCACTGTTATCATTCCTGATATGTCAGGAGGATACCCAATCCATATTTTGTTACAATTTGTCAAAGATTATCTTGGTTGCTGTTTGTTTCCATTGAGCTGGACTTAAAACCAGTTAACTCAGAAAATATTTGTATTCTCCTCTGAAAGTAATTACATTTTTCAGTACATTATTGGGACATACAAAGCTATTTGAGATGCCATATCAATTGGAAAGCAGACTGGAGAAGCTATGGGAGGGTTACAAGAAGATTTATGGCCAGGAAAGTTTTTAATTTCTCCTGTTTTCTGGAATAACCTACTTTCTTTGTGCCAGTAATGCTCCTAGTTATAAAGTGGATTGATGAAATTGTAGCATAATTAAGAATGCTAGACAGTGAAAACCATTTATCTGATTTTGAAGTTAAAACTAGAGTTGTATACTTCATTTGTTCAGAGCATCAGGAAACGCCTCGCTCAAACATTTGAAAAGCATGTGTGTGAGCAGTTTCTTGCTAATCCTTAATTTACCTATTGCATGTGACTAAAAACCCAATACTGGTGTACTTTCAGCGTTATTTTTTTCTTTGGGAATATAAAAATATTGTTGTGAATATGTCCTCATAATTACTGATGAACCAGTTTGCTAATTAATCTTGAGAAGTGTGCTCCTTGCGAGTGATGAGAGATATTTTGTCACCTCATCATTTATTACACAGTACGCCTAAAACTGCTCTTCTCCACCAAGTCAGTAATTTCAAGAAATGTGCTACTGGAGAAACTAGTATCAAGGTGTCTCAACTTCTGTGTATTTTGCTGAAAATACTTCAGTGCAGGTAGATTTTAAGAATTATTTGATTTTTTTGTAAATTTTGAAAAAGAAGAAAAAGAATCAAGAATGTGTAGCACTCTACATGTACAAGGTTTCTCTTTAAGTAACTTGCACAGTATTTCACATCTCTTCAAGAAGCCTAAAATCAAGTCTGTAACAAAATCTTTCTTTTCCCATTTTCATAGTCTGAATCATAAGCCAAGGCTTATATATATCCTAGAAGAGTTCATCTTATAAATCCCCATTGCAACTCTAGTGATTTAGCAGGGGTGCCGAAGAGATCATAATTATATGTGACCTCAAGTCTGATAATAATCTGGGGAATTAAAAAAAAAGAATGTGTTGCATCTCTTTCCACAAGTTTTCATGATTTGAAAAACATTATTCATAAGATTACTTCAGTTTTCTAATTTTTTCTGTTTATTTTTTAAATTCTCTTAATTTCATCTGCAAGTCAGAATAAGTCATGCCTTTAACATAGCAAAACAATAGAAAACAACTTTTTGAAAGCTACATCATTCCAAAACTGGCACATGTGTTAATAAAACCAGCTCACTATACAGACACTGAAAATTCAAAATCAGTACTTTTTACCGCTGGTAACATCACTTCCTTCTCACTTCTAAGTGTTTTTAAAAACATGTTAGAATTAATTTGCTGCTGGGGGCAAAACAGGATACATTACGGCATATAAAAAGTCATCAGGCAACCAAGTTTAGGAAATTAAACCCCACCCTTTATATCCAAAATTGTTTATTTTGGGGGGAAAAAAAAAGAAAAAAAGAAATTAAAAAAAGGAGTAAATGAATGTAAGGTATTGTCTTTATCTTAACTGAAGAGATGTGGGATTTTTCACCTATCAATGCTGAAATTACAACTTCTTTATCTTTTCTCCCTCAGTGACCACAAACTCATAAACATATGCACACAAACACATACGTACACACACTCACTCTACAAAATCTATCCCTTTCCTTCAGGCTTTGAAAAGATATAATCCTTCAGTTTTTCAAAATAAGTCTTAAACATAATCTAATTTAAACATAGATGCCTTATATACTTCAGATAAGGAGGAAGTGCACATTTTATTGATTAATGAATGACATTGCCCTGTGTAGAGATTTTTAAGATCTTACTCTTCCCATACTCACTTCCATATTCATGCTTCTATATTTAAATGCAAAGTTCGCTGTGACATTTACCAAGGAGAAAAATTGAAATAAAATAATAAGTAGGGCAGGATTACAGGCTCTTTTAAATGAGGAACGCATTTACGGGTATGGGTGGCGCACACTGAGTCATAACACAGCTCATTACTGAAATATAATTCATTGCAGTGGAAAAAAGAAATTTGAAATTATGTCTTTCAGAGAAGCTCTCAAAAATTTTCAGAGAAATGGCTAATGAGGGTGTGGAACAAGCACTTAGGACTGCTGAAGAAGAAATCAAGAGGTATATTTTCCTCTGAGATCTAAAGCAATAGTCTGAAGAAAAGCAGGTCACACAGTGCTTAATGTGTAAGTAAGTGCCCCACATGATACTGTGGAAAAAAAACTACAGTGAAGGCAAAAGGAAAGCCTAACAGATAAACCTTCTGAAGCATCAGATGGCAGGTGGTGAATCCCTAACCTGGACCACTAATGGTTGAAGAGCTGGAAAGTGGTGTGAGGGAGAAACAGCTTCTAATTATTTTGTGATTTGCTTTAATTTAAATCAGACTTTAATTTGTTGTCACAACAGATTAACAGTGGTTGTACAAACAAATGTAATGAATTCAGGGTGTTTCAAAGCCAAAGGGTAAACCTGGATTTATCGTTGGCATGTGCTTCATTCGTCTCTCTGGCCTGGGCAAGACTTGTTTCTTTTTTCTTTTCCTTTTTTTCCTTCCCAGAGAAGTAAGTGATTTAAGGCAAACTAATGAGAAATAAATAAAATGAAGCAAGCTTCAACTTAACTTGAGGATTTGTGTTTGTGTGGGTATTTCAAAGTAATGCCATAAGCAGCTGCGCCTTATTCCGCTTAATTTATTTATTTTTTTTTCTGACATAGCAAAGAGAAAAACTGTTCTTCACCATAACACTGATTTGGACCTAATCTGGAATAGCCTTTTTATTAATATTGTACTAAACCTCAGGAAATGATGCCATAGGCCACATATTAGTGCCAAAATACATATGAAGTCACTTGATTCTATTTATTAAGACCATACAAGGTCTTTGACCTCCTTACAGTGCAGAAACATTAGGCCAGCTGGCTTACAGACATTCTTTTATACTAAATCTGCACACTCATATCTGTTAGCGACTTTTCATTTCATCACGGCACAAGGAGTACCAGAACTGCAGCAGTGGTTTATATGATTATATTTAGACTGCATGACTGGCCAGTAGAAGTACATACTGTGTCATTTTCATACGTTCATTAGTGGTGGCTGATAACAACCATATTGCTTCTTTCAGGTAGATAAATCATATTAAACTGAGAACCTGGAAATGATCAGACTAGGAATTAGCTCTGAACACCCATCTCACTATATAGAACAGAAATATTTAATTTGGCAGGAATTTATCACTGGAAAAAAACATCTGAGTGAAAAAGCATTTAAGAAGGCATTTTGAGAAGCCTGAATAGGCTCAAATCCCTTTCTGAGGTGCAAGCATAGGTTAGAGGTGTTACTGATTTTCAAAGAGATTACATGCATCTGTAATGGAAATGCGCAAAGTGACTTCGTTTAGTAGACAAAACCCACATTTCCTGAGCCCATCAAGCTCTGAAAACTGCAAACAAGCAGATTCTGTTTGTTTCGTGAATAGCCTGGTTGTTCATAACTTCACGGTCTCAACAGAGACCCAATTCAAAACATTTTGTCACCATTCGTGCTCCTTCAGTAATTCACCAAGCCAACATGAGAAGACATCATGTTCCATTCTGGGGCTGGGTACATAGTCTGTTGTTACATTTTGTTGTCTTACTTTGGGCATAAATGGCAGAGTTTTGGTAGCAGGGTACTGCATGTGTGAGCTGTGTGGGAGGAGGAGTGAACTGCCCTATCCCAGTCCCAGAGAGTCCCATAAGGCTGTGAAACAGATCCAAACAGACCATTGTATACCAAAAATTCAACCAGGCAGAGGAGCTTATGGTGCTTCTCTAAGAGAACAGCAGATGTGAGGGACAGGAGGTACAGCTGGAGCCACCACTCTGGAAGGAGATTCTCCATGATGGAGGATATACCTCCAAGGAGACTGTGGCCATGGGTAACATGTGCCAGGGCAGGGACACCCCTATGGGACTGCAGACTGTGGAGAAACCATGCTGGGGCAGGGACAGCTGCATGCCTGGAGGGCAACTGCAGGCAAACCATGCCAGAGCAGGGGAGTATTAAGGAGCAAAAAAGCAGTACAGGAAAATAAATAAGAAGCAAGGAGCAGCAGAAAGAAACCATTAAGTGCAAACCCCAACCTCTCACACCACCTGTCGTCTCATCAATATGACTGAAAGGGACTGAGTGTAACATGTGGTGAAATGAAGGGAAGTTGAAACCACAAAAATGAAGGAGGAGATGTGTTTGACCGAAGCAGAGCTTAGGGGAAGGATAAGAAAGGCATTTCCCTATGTGTTTCTTTAACTGTTTATATTTTCTTTTTTTTTCTTAATTCCTGAATTGGTAATATAAGTTTTATATTAATAGACAATACAGGACATTAAATTAAATTAAATTCCCGAAGCTGAGACAGTTTAGCTTGTCACACTTCTTAGAGTAAGTCTTCCTTTACCAGATGCAGAGACTTCCTTCTTTACCTGTGGCTCATCTAGTTCTGACTTTCCAGAAGAGAAAAAAACCCAAGCCTTTAAAATTCTGTATAGGTCTTGATGAACATAATGAAAATTTACATCTTCTTAAACATGTGGTAGAAAAATAGGACAGTTCTGGCTGGACATTCCCCTATTCCATATAAAGTTGATATTTGTCATATTCCAGTTTTGATAAGCCTTGAATTAGGGGAACCTTCATCTGGTGAGACTGAGAAACTCTAGGTTTTCCTCTGGTTAGTTGGCTCTGAATTTCCAGGAAAAAAACAGCTCTGATCATCACATTTGTAAATGTTACATTCTTTGAGGAAATTTGTCTTGAGAGGATCTCAAAACATAAAATGGCACTTAAAATGACAGTGATGGAGGATGCCTACAAATCTTCATTAAAATAACCTTAACATTATATTAGGAGAAATAAATGAATAATAAAAATATTCATATATTCACATAAGCACTACTTCATTTTCCTGACACTGCCATCATTTAACTTGTGCCAAAGCAAGACGCAGCCAGATATCCCTCTCAACTTTTTTTATACAGTTGGGACATTAATAGCTATTTCTTTCTTAATTTGGGACATAGCTAGTGTTGCTTCTGGGATTCCCACATACCCACAGTATTATTTCTTACAGCAGTGTTTGTTTGTTTTGCATAGTATTGTTCTTCAGAAACTGAGAAAGAGGTTTTATGATTTATTCAATCCAAAATTATCAACATTAACAATCAGCTATAACCTCCAGTAATATTTAAAACAATTTATATGAAATTATCCAGAAAGTAACTACAGTCTTATCTTACTTCTCCCAAAGTCAGTTCCTTCTTAATATTGTGCTCACTGATCCATTTCCATGCTGCTTCTCTCTCCCAAATGCAATCCTATGTAGCCCATCGTTCTCTTGCCCAGCTCCTTTCCTTGTGTTTTCTGACCTCTATGTCTAGCCCACTCCTGTCTTCACCTAATCCTGGTGCCTCAGTAAAGGGGTACTTACATGAGTTTTGTGAACCCATTCAGCCTTTGTGATTTTTATGCCTAAGGCTTTCACTGAATTAGATTGTAGCTTGAATATCACATAATTATAATGTAGAAGCAAAAAAAGTGAAATATGACTATTTTATGGGATAGTGATTGATTTGTGTGTGTATGTGTATGCAAGTGTGTTTGCATGTAAGAATTAGACTCCTTTCAGCGTTCCTGTATTCCTAAATTATCTAAAAAAAATTAGCACATGTAGACACCAGTATTCCTACTGTTGGAGTTATTTATGAATAAGCTTAGGAATTTGTGTGAATTGATAAAAAGAGAAACGTGCTATTTTTTTAAAACATTGGCCTTCCCTTTATAGAATGGAAATAAAAAAATGAGCCAGTCAACAAGAATAAAAATGGATTCATAATAACTGAATGGTAATACGATACAACATCTCTGTGCTCTCATAAGTGGTTGTCATATAGAGGACTGAGTTCACCAATTCACAGAGAGAAGTGGATTAGATGATGTGTTTTGTTGTTTACATATTCTAAGATTTTGAGATACCTAACAGAATTCACAACCTCCATGTAAATCATCTTTAAATCTTTGCCGCTGCTGCCTGCTTTAATCTTTTCTCATAACGGGGATGTTAAAACAGGGAGCATCAAGAGCTATTTTCAACTTCAATGTAGAAAAAGAGGACACTCAGCAGTTTTCAAAACCAGGTGCAGTACAGCTCTTGTTCCTAACAATGCCTTGTAGATTAAATTTAAATGTGCATTCTGAGTAAGTAGTTTATGTAAGGTGGTACAGGTTTACAGCTTCAAGTTTTGCTTTAAGGTTGGCTTACTTCTTAATAATAAAATGGGCCTGTGCTGCTAGGAAGTTTTATTCTTTCAAGTAAAAAATTTAGATGGTGTATTCCCTCATCCTTGTTAATGCTGCTGCACATGGGGCAATGAAATACGCCTTATTCTTATGATAACATTATAGGATTTAAATTACTCTGTTCGTGTTAGTGAAAGTCCATAGAATTCACTACAGTCACTTCTGACTTACAACAGTATGAAAGGAAGAGAACTGAGCATATGATTAACAGTGTCCTAGCTCTGACCAAGACTTTCTGTTCCAGAGTCACTTCCAGCAGTTTTCTTAAGGTGGACTGTTAGCAACAAAAATGTCTATCATGTCAAAACAAAAAAGACCAGCTAGTTAAGTACTAGGAATCAGTAAAAAGATTCAATATAATCCTGGAAAATCACACTGAAGGTCACAATGTTTTACCTTCCATTTCTAAATGCCAGAAAGTCTAAACTAAGTGAGTGAGTCAAAGTTTAGAACAAGTTTGTTCCAATGAGACAGAGACGTTAATTCTAAATTACTGTTGTCTCCCTCAACCACCTTTCTCCAAAAGCAGAAACAAAATAAACTGTCAAGGGAGATGGGACCTTTGTAACCTGTAAGGAAAATAGTCATGCCTAAATATCCAATGTATTAACAGCATTTCAGGCAGATCTTTAATTAATTTTAATTAATAGCAGAAAATGTATACATTACATAATTTGGTTTATACTTGAAATTCCAAATAATAATTATGTGGTAATAATTAACAACCACTGGAGCACCTCATGTATGAAGACAGGCTGAGAAAGTTGGGGTTGTTTAACCTGGAGATGAGAAGGCNTCAAGGCCAGGCTGGATGAGGCTTTGAACAACCTGGTCTAGTGGAGGGTGTCCCTGCCCATGGCAGGGGGGTTTGGAACTAGATGATCTTTAAGGTCCTTTCCAACCCAAACCATTCTATGATTCTGTGATTTTATGATTCTGTGAATCTACTTCAAGGTGTAGAATTCTCCTTAAAGTCTGTGTGGACTGTGACTCAGGAGTTGTGATGTGCTGCATTTTCTCTGTGGATCCTTCCTGTTCTCAGCTTAATGAAAATCCTGTTTTCTGCACAGTGGAGATGTGGTCTCTACCCTCAAATAGAAGTTTGAATTAGAGTTTGCAAAATAAGTTCAAGTATTTTTCCCTTCCTGTCCCCTTGTGCTTTTCTACCCTCTCTAAAGGATTTGATGTGAGATTTACAATTCTATCACACAAAAGTGTGAGGAGAAAATCATGGCAAAGGGTAAGCAGAAAGTAATAATAACCTAAAAATGTATCTTCAGTGGTGGATCAGGGGACTCCTGTTGACCTTTCAGCTCTCAGATATTATTACACATCCAGTTTCATTCTGATGTGATATCACCATGCAGTCTCCACTTCTGTTTCCCAATGCAAACACACCCTAGATTTAACAGATGTCAGTGCAGATGAGACCTAGTTCTTGGTATGGATAGCTGGGACACCGGGATCTCAGACTGTGTGCATATAGGTAACCTTAGACATACACTTTCTTTCTAACTTTTTGATGAATTTCATATTATTGACAATAAAGGTACTATTTGCATTGTTGGACTGCTTTTGGATCATGTAAAGTTAATTCAACATGAAGTGTAGAATTTTCCTGACAGCTATGAGAATAATAGCCACCTTCTAAGACACTTCGTAGCTCCGCAGCTATTTTTTTCTGGAATTCTCTCCTGCTTCTTGAGAACATTAAATATACTGCCAATAGTGGAAATGTTCATTTGACCTTAATTGTAAGTATAAGCAGTGAGGATGTGTGCTCTTTATTTCCCCCCTTAATAGTGTTCCCCTAGACCCTCCCCAGAAATCGAAGGTATACACATTCACATAAGAGAAACAAATAGAACTCCATCCTTTCAAGTATTCCTCTTGAAAATTTGCCAGGAAGAATGTGAGGATATGAAATGTATTTCAGAAACATCAAGAAACAGTGTGGGAGAAAAAAGAAAACAAAAAAAACTTTAAAGAAGGCTGTTCGGTGAATCAGAGAGCACCTTTGGTTATTTTCTTTTCCTTACTATAATAAGAATCATCTACACTGAATGATGTTTTAGATGTTTTCTCTATTGGTATTCAAATTATATCTCTCTATTTGTTTGTTTATGTCTGTTACAGCTTTTTATGCTTTTTCCGGGGAACTTCATGTGGGAGAAAAGGTTTCTTGAACAATCTTCAGCTATTTAAGATAAAGCATGATAAATTTGTATTTATTTCTGTTCACATTTATAAAGATTTCACATTTACTCTCTATTGTGTAAATGAATTATTTGATTTGTAGTTGCTTTTGGTATTAAGGTTCTTTTAAAATCTGCAAAATGGTAAACATTTCTTTCAGGCATGTTCTTCTATGTGAGGTTGAAAACTTAGTCTGAATGTGACATTTGCTTTATTACTTATTTTTTCTGAGTTAGAAATAATGTTGTTTTAGATGCAGCATAGCATCCATATTAAAATGATTAAAAAAAATCTGAGGAATTTCCTCCAAAACTGTACAGGGGATTCATTAAAATAAGAAAAATGGTACTGGTCTTGAAGTTCTTCGTATGTAGAAGTATGGAAGTCACATCTGTGACAAGCTTCTTCGAACATGCTTACTGCAACAGGGCTAGAGAAACTCTGAATAGAATAGCATGTGATTTAAATCCTGTAGTAAGATATGGTATGTTGTGCGACAAAAGCCACTAAAAATTGAGTTGCTCTGTTTGCCAGGAGGACGTTTTAAACTAATAGATGAAATGGGTAATAACGTCCCGTAACAACACGCAACACTAAATAAATGAAGAGGTGCAGAACTGAAGTGTGTTCTGGAAAAAACGACAGGAGCTGCTTCCGCTGGCTTTTCCTGTGAAGAGCATGTTGTGACATGCACCTTAATATAAATATTGCCTTTGTGGACAATGGGGAAAATTTAAGTTCTGCAGAGATTAGGCTCATTCTTTCCACATATGATTAGGCCCCAAACTTCCAGGCATTTGAAATCTGGCAAGAGCAAAACAAGCCCAGGTCAGTGATATTTAGTTTCCTTTATCTTTAGTGCAGACTAGCAATTGTAAGGACGTAATGCAAAAGTAATAACAGCCTTTTCTGGAGCCCTTGCTTGGGTCTTCGTTAAGCTATTAGACTAAGCCAGTTGTTCTTATGAGTGCAAGTAACCCTAATGAGATGAAAACACTAATAAAAAACCCCTTACTTTTATTGATACTAACTAAAGAGAGTAGGATTTGTTGTTTACATTGCTCTCCATATCTTTTCAGAGTTTACACTACGCAGTTGTGTTGCCTAGCAATTTTATTAAAAATTCTGAATAATGCATAAGTGTTTGTATACAACTTACAGGCTTAGTAAGTTGTTATATTAACAGATGCATTTTAAATCTTTCCAGTTCAAGAACTGTTTGATTACCAAATCATGAGGCTGGTATAATATGCATGTAATCAGATTGAGTAATAGTCTTATACATATAAAATAATGATAATACTTTACACTTTGGGAGTAACTACCATCTGTGAACCTCAAACACTTCATATCTATTAACAATTAAACCCTCACACCTCTGCAAGCAATCTATGCCAATATTTTTTCTACCTGTAAGTTGCAACACACAACCACACATATGCATGCGTAATTTAATACATTAGCACCTCAACACTTCCTATATGTAGATCACAGCTGGACCCTGTTATCATAACTTGGATTCTTCAGTAGTTTATCTCATCAACAGATAATCTTGTTACAATGATCTTGTTTTGGGCAACAGTACAGTGCAAGACAGTCTCATTCATGACCAATCCTAAGGATTTGTCACCATAGCTCTAAATATTTTAACTGAGCCCCAGTGAAACAGAGCTCATACATTCCTTCCATTGTTAGAATGCTAAACATGGCTCTTAGCCAGACATTAGAGCACTGGAGAAAACATGGTATGACCTGACATGGTAGAGCTTTTTTTCAAACAAGGCATTGGAAACTGACTTTTTAACTCTAATTTTCACAATATAATACTAAAATTATAAGAGTTTTCACAGTTAGAATTGAAAACAAGAGGGTTTTGCTATAAATATATTACAAAGAAGTATGATTGTGCATTTTTTATTCTGATGAAGTTATTAATTGAAAAACATGTTTGATCTGATTTTCTAGATAGGAAAATAAACATTTTTAAAAATGCATTTTAAGATCACATCTGTGTAGCATGAAAAATCATACTTCCTTTTGCTAATGGGAATTGTACACATTTAGCATCTGATATTATTTCAGCTGATGTAAGTAATCGTGTAGCATAGGGAGCACAGAGGCATCAAAAGGACTTGAACTTTGCAAGAACTGTTTTGTTGACAAAAGTAATATAAACAAGATTAGGTGTGATGATGTACAACTGTATACAGAGGGACAGACTTAGATCGTAAATCGATCTCATAATGCATTAAGCAAACAAGGAGTAATTCAGGATGGTGATGTAGAAAAGGAGTATTCACAAGCTCTTTGTTTGGCAGGAGGAAGGAACATTCAATGAATTACAGGAAAGACAAGTTTCTCTAATTTTGAGGTATTTTAGCTTGCTCCCATGTCTAGCAAACTGTATGCATGGGCAACAGTACATTGGTCGTCTTAATTTCAAAAGCTGTATAAAAAAATCCCATTATTCCATCTTGTGCAGATAACTAAGGAGGATGTATGAATAGCATAACATTGTGAATGTTCATTTGGGTTTTATAAAAATCATACATTTTTAAACATTACACTATTTATTACCTGTAAGTGAAGGTTTTTGGAGAAAAAAAGTAAACATGGGAAACTTAGTTTTATCACAAAAAGAAATGTTTCCAGTATCACTGAAATCAGCATGAATACATTTTTCATTATTTCCTTTACTTATACTAACTTTGTTGCTGGGAAAACTTTTATCTGTAAAAACTAAAAAAAAAAAAGCTAAAAATACATCAGAATTAAACACCATAAGAGAATTCATAGATTACTGGCCAAGATATCTACTAGTTCTTTGAAGTAAAAAACATTATTAAAACACCTGCACTGTTATTGAAGAAAGTAAAATGTTCTGTTGAAGTAATGCAAAATGTTTAATTCCACTTCGTCAGTCACACACTTGCTTCTTTATCTGCC
>VZTO01001903.1:1492-27133 GCA_013400615.1 Syrrhaptes paradoxus
TCAAAATACATAAAACTGATAATTAAAATGAATGATCTGAAGAATGAACATGAGAAATGTCAGCTGTTTTAGTAATCTGTTGCAATGCTGCCCCACTTTTTATTTCTCTGGATGTGAGGCTATCAATCATTATCTTTATTATTCAATATTTTTTAACAAAGTAATGTTCTTAGGCATTGCTTAATTCTTCACAAATAGTTATTGTTTCTTTGTTTCTGAAGTATGCAACAGAAAGTGAAAAAAGGTGTGAAGACGGTGAAACAGGAACTGAAGGAGCGTGAGGAGGTTGAAGCAGAGATTAATACTGTCAAGTCCTGGATCCAGGAAACAAAAGAATATTTATTAAGCCCTGATGTGGAAGTGGATACTCGACTTCAGGAGCTGAAGGTATAACAAATTTGTCAGTTTCTAAATTGCAATATTTATCTTCATTGTAATCTGCTAGGGAGTGTTAATCGGTTCAAAACCACCATGAATTCAAATTAGACAGTATTCGTTAGTTAGTAAGCCACCAGACAAATTCATCAAGCAGGAAGTAGCTGATAGGCTGTAATAGCTTGGTTTAAATATATTTAAGCTATATTTAAATATCTGCATTTATGCAATTTTACCTACCTAACGTATTGTTTAGTGATTTTTCTCCTCTCATCTAAAATACGAGGGAACTATATAATGTGAATGAACAGAATGTGGCATTTCTTTTCTACCCCAGGAATTTGGGGGTGGAAAGGGAAGCAACAAAATAAAATAAAATCATTTCACTGGATCTGCTGAAAACTTGACATTTTCTGTATACATGTGATCCCGTGGGAAGAGAGAACTGGACAGACAGTCACAAATGTAAATCCAGTGAATCCCAAGCTACAATTCTTTTTAATGAACTAATTAAAAATTTGAAAGCAATTAGCTTTGTTGCAAGCTGCATGTAACATCTGCATTTGCTAAGTTTATACAGACATGTTTATCCCATTGTTCTTAACAAAACTGTTTTTCTGTCATTAGTCTCTCCTTAGTGAAGTAACCACTCATCGTCAGGCTGTTGAAAAAATGGCTGAACAACAACAGAATAAGTACTTGGCACTTTATACCATTTTGCCTTCTGAACTCTCTCTTCATTTAGCAGAAATTGGGCTGGCCCTTGTAACTGTACAAGATCAGGTAAAGCATAGTAGATAACTGCATTACAGATCTATAGCACTTCTTCAGACTCTATAACTCAGTGAAATACGGCATCCAAGTGTGGTCAAGCTATGACAATGTTCAGTGGTTTTAATACCTTATTCCTTTATATTCGAGTAAGTTAAATGAAATCTTTCAGGAGGAGAGATTTCTGATTACTGAATTTAATTCTTATTGTTGACAGATTCAAGCCAAAGAAAAAGAAACTCAGCAGATCAAAACATTGAATCAAGGGTTTGGTCAGAAAATCCAAGAGATAGCGAATGAACTAAATGACATTCTTTCCAAACTAAAAAAGAAAACAAATGATATAGCACAAGCTAAACTTGAACAAAAGGTAAGATAAGGCTTCCCTAATTTGTTTACACCATTAATTGTTCTGAATTGGGAAATTTACTTCATAGCAAAGGTGTATTTGTGAAGACTTGCATGAGACATTTTTTAATGTAGTTCAAAAGAAGAATGGACAGATGAGATTTTTTAATTATGTTATTTGCAACCTAGCCCATACATGGGCTTGAGCAAGTAACAGAACTTGGAGGAAGTAGCTGAGAGTAAAAGCAGGTCTTATGGATGAAGTTATGCTGCTCTCTCTAAATAATGAGTATGACGGCAATCTGGGAAAGCCTAAGAGGCTTCAAAGATGCACCTTTTGTCCCAGTCTGTACTGAAAAGATCATTCCTTACAGTCCACCTTTTCTTGCCATAAATACAATTTTACTTAGCCAGTAGTCCGTCTCATATCATTTGGTATAATAATGAGGTCAAGGTACTACTGGTGTGGTTAAGGGTAATGCAAAGGGCTCATTTTTGTGGGTTTTCTTAGTCTTAGGTATGGACCGTACTGAGCAAAGTTTATCTGTACTGAGGTATAATGGACAGGTTAGGATTATCACAGGAGAGTAGAGAATTTTTTTGGGAGGCAGGGATGGAGGAGGTTGGTTGAGGGTGGGCGTTTGTTTGGTTTGATTTGGTTTTTTTAACCTGCCAAATATAAACTTGACCAAGTTACTGTCTGAAAGTAAGCAAAGCATACCAAATAGGAGAAGATTTGGCATGTCTGGTGTGTCAAAAATTACCTGTCTATTTTCATGAGTTTCTCTCAGTATGCTCCAAAGTACCATTTGCTTTGCAGAAGGTTTCACTGAAATATATCGCTTTAAAATCGGTGCATCTCCTTGATCCCAGTAATTAATCAGAAAGCCAGTGAAATGTGTTTTCTCATGTTGCATGCACAAAACTTCTCTGTCACTGGAAATTTAGTAAAGTTCCCTCAAACTGCATTTATGTCAGTGCTCAGCTAATACTCCTGAGATTGGGTTGGCTTTGATTACAGCAGTAAACATTGTTATATGACCATTGAAACTGATTGTGAAACATAAAATGATTTTTTTTTAAATCCATGTGACCCAAATCAAATGATCCTTCTCTCACTTTTAAAGAGCACAAAAATTCTGCATCTTTTCTACAGCAGAGACATTTATTTTTGCTCTCCTGAAATATGTCTTTGTATTTAGTAGAGCAGTTAAACATCTGTCTTTATGTCTACATGTAGACAGTTGTGTCACCATGTCATGCTCCTGTTCATGCAATAATATTTGTTTATCATAGCAGTTGATCGTAACTTACACTCTAAGGTGTCTCTGCCTTGAAAACCCTAACCTGGAGACTTTGAAGTAACTTCTTGAAGCACTTGGAGCTAGGGCAGCGTTCTGAATCAATTTTTATTGCATTAATGCAATTTAAATTTCTAAAAATAATTGGAAAGGCGCTAGAATGTTTGATGAGACATTTTATTTATATTAATAAACCAATTAATTATCAGCACCTTAGGTATAATAACCAAATACCAAAAAACCCCCAATACACTCTCCCCAAGAAACTGTAGCCTATAAGTGTATTATCAGCCTATGAGAAACATGGAAAACCTATTAGTTTTCCTTTTTAAACTTTCCAAAAACTTAGTAACTATGGTAAGAAAAACTGATATTAAAATCTGTTTCTATTGAAACAGTCTAGCATGATCCAGACTGCTCCTGTGTTAAGATCAAGCTGTGAAAATGCAAGTTTCAAATGACAATGAAAGCTTTTATAATACATTACATATTTCTGAGTTTGTAAGGATATATTTTAAGACAGCAAGAAAACAAAACCCCTTTTCAATAAATAGAAATCCTTGTCATAGCAATCTGTGCTGACTTTTCATTTCAAAAACAAACACAGAAAAGATGGCCAAGAACAGTTAATGTCACTCCAAAGTGACTCAGTCTTTTGCTATGGTCAAGAAAATGATTATCCATGTCAGCCAGGAAGTCAGAGAAGAAAGAGTAACGGCACACATTTAAGAGATGACCAAACATCCTGCTGTTCTGCCTTCCTGCTTATACAAGCATTGCTGGTTTCCAGCCAGAATAAAAATGGAACAAACTGTGGTGATTTTGGACAGCGTATAAAAGTTGCAGGGTGAACTAGAAATAATCAACCAGAAAGCTCACGCTTACTGGGTCGCTGATTTTCTTGTTTTTCTGTCTAGATCCTTGGTGAAGAGTTGGACAGCTGCAATATAAAGCTGTTGGAATTAGATGCATCAGTCCAGGACTTTGCAGAGCAGAACGTACCACTGGCTAAGCAGCTGGCTAACAGGATAGGGAAACTCACTGCATTGCACCAACAGACCATACGGCAGGCTGAGTACAGAGCAGCCAAGCTCAGTCAGGTATGATCTCAAATCCTTTCTGCTGTTTCCTTTCAGAAGCAGAAGGAACATGCAAACTTCTCGTTTATTTTCCTGTAGTTATGCAAGAAGGCACATTCTTTGGCACATCTGCCTATTATTAGTCAGGACTTGCATCACATCTCAGAGGCACAGACGGGTCAGATCAAGAGGATGGAATAATTCTGTGATGCTGCTTTAACATCCTTTTCCATGAATCATCAGCTGGTTGGTTCCTCTGGTGCCCTGAAAAGGTTGTAGACCTTCCCACATACAGTAGCATGTCAGGAACTACTATCTCATTGCACTTTTCAGGGTCTCTGTTAGCTATATTTGCAGCATTAACAAAAAAAAAAAAGTTTTGAAAAAGTTTTGCTCTAGTCACAGTTTATAGAGAGTGAATATAATTTATAGATTCAGTAGAAAAGCCAAGGTACAATGGCCCTGGTAATCCATAATGTTTATGCAACAATGAAGCATTCATAAAGATGCTTCCCCTGGGATTCAAATTCTTTCTTCAGTATTTTTTTTCTAATTCTTGTTATCCCTAAAAGTCTATCTAAAAACAGAGAAATATGGATTTCCGATGGTTCTTTTATCAATACCTTGCTGCAAGGTGTTGATACTCTTCTGCAAGGCTTGAAAAAGCCTGCAAAGTGAAAAGGAAATTGGAACTGAAGAGCAGTATGTTACATAGAAATTGGATTAATCAGAAAGCAGAGTTTTTGTCCTGTATTTTGAAATAAGTACAACATTTCTCTTTTTGGAAATATGACAGTCTGAGTGGACAAAAAAATAAAAAAAAGGTGATTTGGGGGATGATGTGGAAAGAGACAAAAAAAAACCAAAAAAAACCAGGATTGACCTAAAGGAGGCTTGCAGTGAGCCACAAGCTGAAGATATATTGGAATTTACGTGTGAGGCTGAAATATGTGCAGGAAGTGTACCCTCTGAGCATACTTTTGAGCATCAATGTACACCCCCAGTGTGACCTACATTCTTATAGTGCCTTTTCTCCCTGAAAGAGATACACTTGTTAGTGGAAGGTTTTTTTTTTTAACTCCATAAATACAGAAGTAATTAAATTATTTTCAACAGTAAGGAAAAGTTCTTACAATGATTCCCAAGTTAAAAACAGTAAAAGAAATAAAATTAATTCTATCATTCTCTAAGAACTGTACAGAATTACATTTTAGGCTTAAGTGGATTTTTCTTTTATATTCAGGCAGCTTCACACTTGGAAGAATACAATGAGATGCTGGAGTTCATATTAAAATGGATCGAGAAAGCAAATATCCTAGTGCACGGTAGTATAACATGGAATTCTTCCTCTCAGCTTCGTGATCAGTTTAAAGCCTACCAGGTGATTATATAAGCTATGAAATGTAAAGGGCAGTGTACAAAGAAAGTTATTTTCTAAGCAGTGAAGTTTTATATCCTACACCTTTTTTCCCTCCTTTCCTTAAGGAAAAAAAGTCTTAAAATGCCAGATTTCTTTGACTGTTCCCTCAAGTCTTAAAGATGATTAATTTGTTTTGAAGACTGAAATTGAGATATAATGTTGAATAGAACTACATGATTCAAAGTTGATCTCCATGTTTACTCAAGTGCATTGACTTCAAAGTAGCTTTTGATTGTTTAGTGTGTCTATACCCTGTGATTCTGTCACACTGAGTACCTTGTTGCAGCTAATATTCCTCTAAAATTTTAGTTAAGCAAACACGATTTACAATTTGGGTTGGTTTTTTTTTTTTTTCTTTCTCCTTTACATTAAATTGGAATAGCCTTTCATCTGGTGAATTTCACACCAAATGTTCTCACACTGATACCCAATGGCTGAGTTTCTTCCAGGTGCTTCCTGCATGTCTCACATCTGTACCCATGCCAGTGCAATTTGTTCTGTGCGTGTCTGTGTGCGGAATGTGTAAGTGTGGGATCAGTGGAGAAGTTTGAAAAGGTTCAAGCTTGCCCAGTGTTACATGACCACATGAAAAAAAATTAAAGCATCATAAGATAATCGTATCTCACTGATGCCAAAATAAGACTGCGTTAATTATGGTTTTTATATGTACATTAGTTAATTGTCAGATGCATTCACTTACATTGGGGCAACATAGTATGTCACACTTTCTTATTCTGAGAAGGAAACTGCAGGAAATTTATCCTGAGGATAACTGGGAGATAGCATTTCTGGTTTGTTTTGCTAGGGCTTTTTCCCTGCTTCAAAAGTTGATGAGAATACAGGCTTAACCAATGCCACAGAAAACTTTGGGAGCCATTTTTTAGGCAACATTAATGACTCCTGCTCCGCTATAACACTGCACCTGAAGTGCTTTCTGCTGCTTCCTGTTAGGTACCTCAGGCTTCCAGAACAAATCTTATCCATTGATTCTGTATATTACATTTTTACAGGCAAACGTGTATAGCGAAACACTGAAATGAGTGTGTCGGTAGGTACAACTGCTGAAGCTTCCTGACTTATTCTTAGTCTCCATAAACTGAAGCACTTCAGCATACACTCAGGATTAAGCATATTGCCTAAGCCTTACAGGAAATCAGTAGAACTTAATCATATGCTTACAGATGTGTACAAATTGAGGAGCTTGTAGAACACAATTTACTTAAAGATACATTTAATCTGAAGGTCAGCTCTGGCATTTGCTTTTCTCATACCTCCACTAGGCTATGCTTGATGAGTCCGGAGAGATTCATGGTGATCTTGAGGCCATGAGTGAGAGGATTGAGTATCTGTCAAGTGTATACTGTACTGAAGGAATGTCACAGCAAGTGCTGGAACTGGGGCGGCGGACAGAGGAGTTACAGCAAGTTATCAAAGTGCGTCTACCAAATCTCCAAGATGCTGCCAAGGTATATGAAAGCAGATTTTCTAATGCTAGCTGACAGCACCATGTTTCTGAGACTACTAGCAGTGCAGATTATCTGTGGTTTATAAAGGGCATGACTGTGTGGTCTAACGCTAGATGTCTTGCACTGTTTGAGATACTGCCTGCAGGTGCTGTTCTAAACAGGGATGAGATTCCTGCAGGTCACAGAACCGTAGAATGGTTTGGGTTGGAAGGGACCTTAAAGACCATCTAGTTCCAACCCCCATGCCATGGGCGGGGACACCTCCCACTAGCCCAGGTTGCTCAAAGCCTCATCCAGCCTGGCCTTGAACCCCTCCAGGGATGGGGCATCCACAGCTTCTCTGGGCAACCTGGGCCAGTGCCTCACCACCCTCACAGTAAAAAATTTCTTCCTAATATCCAAATCTACCCTCTTTCAGATTATAACCATTACCCCTTGTCCTGTCACTACACTATCAAGCAGGGTTTTGCAGCATTCTCCCTTGGATCTGGTACTATTCAGTATCTTCATTAATGGATTGGCTGGTGGTTTAGAGATCATGGCTTTTGGGATGCTTAGATAACAGCAAATGTGCAGGGACTACCAGAAAAAAAATTAGGCTGCTATTCACTAGGGAAAAGGGCAAATTGTTACATTTAGACAGAAAGAATTGGGTGTGTATGTATCTGAATGAGGAACTACTGGCTTGAGGCACCATGTTGAAAGATTTAATAATGCATATAATGGAAAAATGAGAGAAAAATGTCATATTGTTGTAAAAAATCCAAACAGCATGCAGAAAATAAAGTATATAGTTGTACAGTATGTGAAGTAGTCCTTTTTTTCTACCTGTTGGTCACTAGCGAGGTTTCAGCTGTGTCCAGATTTGAATGAAGATGTGGACTGACCAGAGAAAGAACAGAAGATAGTGATGACTGTGATATGTGTATAAATTAGTAGAAAAGGTGGATGAAAAAGTATTATCCTAACATATATTCAGTGAGAACAAAAATAATTTGTTCTTCATGTCTGTTTTTATTTGGATAGTAAGTAGAGGATTGAAATTGCAACAAAAGATCATGTCTAGACCATCAGAAAAAACTTTCTACAAAAAAATAATACTGAAACACAATATGTTGTCTGTAGAAATAAGTGGGACTCCACTGCTAGTGGTCTTTACGAACAGTCTGTAAATGTAAGACAGTTATGTCCTGTCTTATTACAAGAAGATGACTGAAGGAAATCTTGAGTTCCTTTCTAGGCCTTGAACTTTATGAAATGAGGTTTATAAAGTACCTGCTGTATTTGGGATTGAGGAAGTACTTAAAATAATTACTCCGACTTTGAGTTCTTTTAATGAACTGTCAAATGACTGGTATTTTTATCCAATATTTTAAACATTTAAAATTCATTGTTAAAACTATGAATTAGCTTTGGCACTGTATATAAGGAATGTAGCTACAAAATCCAGTCAGATATAATAGGGTTTTTTCTTTTTTTTTTTTTTTTTTTTTTTTTTTTTTTTTTTTTTTTTTTTTTTTTTTTTTTTTTTTTTTTTTTTTTTTTTTTTTCCCCTCCCTGATCACATCTGTTGTGTTACAGGACATGAAGAAATTTGAAGTTGAGCTGAGAGCCCTGCAGACTGCTCTTGAGCAAGCCCAAGCCACACTCACCTCTCCAGAGCTCGGGCATTTGAGCTTGAAAGAGCAACTTTCTCACAGACAGGTAAAAGGCCAGGCCCTCAAAGCTAGAACTTGAATAGTGTGAGGTTACACAAAGAATAATGAATGCTCATGAGACCCACTGTTTCTTCAGTGGGTCATTGTTTCAGAATCTAGCCCCAAATTACTGCCAGGAGAATCATGTATGAAACGGGAAAAATCCTTCCCTCAAAGGGAATTGTTGAAGTGTAATCCTTTATGAGTTTGTTCTTAGGTTGGTGCAATTCTGAGAAATGTGCATCCTATCTAAGTTTAATCCATATTAATAATAATAATAATAAAGCAGCTCAGTTCTCATCCAGTGCTTTTCATCAACAGGTTCTTAAATAATTCAAAAGGAAGTCTGGATGGTTGTCACCATTTTACAGCTAGAGGTACAATGAGATAGTGTGTTGCTAGCTCCCTCAATAGTCAACCAGAAAGCTAAGAGAAAATTCAGTTTTCCTTAAGCCCTGTTACTTTTTTCTGTGTTTAGCTGAATTACCTCCATAAGATATTGCTGCTTTCTGTATTGCACTATAGAGGTTGCCTGCTATAGAGATTTGTCAATTTGTTATTTTTGGTTTCAGTCTCATGACAAGAAAAATAACCCAAGCTATAAATTTCTGAGTTGCTTAAGAAATGTTTCTTGCTGCAAGCTAATATAGAGATTTAACTCTCCTAGTCTGCCAGTGAAAACTTAATGACAACAGGTCCACTTTAGCATTAAAGCCTGCAGAAAAACATATGGATGGAAGGTAAATATGCAGAGCTTTCTCTCTTGATGAAAATACACAGTCTTTATTCTAAGGACTTGCAGCCACATTTCAGAATATGGCACTGAAGAGTACCTGCCTGGCATGCAGCTCCCAGGGTACCTCCGGGTGCCAGCTGCACAATAAAGGGACCCTTGTGCCAGCAGTATGGGGCCTCACCACTGATGTCTGAGGAATAGGTCATTATACCTAATCTCTGGTTAGATTATCCACCATATGTCAGGAAATCACACAAATACAGAGCAAACCCCAATCCTCTCATGAGTATGCACTTCAGACTCATGTAGCTATCTTTCTGCATATGGTAGAGGAGAAGGGAGACACCAGTCTCTACCTCTGATTACCACATACATTTTCTGTCTGATTTTTATCTACTGAACTTAAAATCTTTTTCAGATGTGCTAAGGCCCTTCTCCTCAGCATTGCTTTTTTATTTTATTTTAATTTTTTTTTCTTTTTCTGTCTGTGAATACATTAAAATTCCCAGTGAAGATAAAAAAAAAATGATCAAATCTGTTGCCAGTCATTGCACCTAGACCCTTCTCATGCATATGAACAGAGGGCTTGAATGGACATTGTGAATGGAATAGAGAATATTAACAAAGGCTTCTGGTGTGGATTATTCAAAGGAAAAGATTCTGAGGTTTTTTTTGTGTTCAATTGCCTTTTGAATTTTAAGCAACATTTTCAGCCATGGTTTGTATTTTCAAAGCAAGGCTGTGAACACTATGGGGTTCATCTGCTGGTTTAAAAATGTGCTTCTGTGTCTCAGTAGGGAGTTCCACTCACATTTTAGTGTTAAAATATGTGTATGTATAAATGACTCTTATGCTGCTTTGATTTGTGGGTTTTGTAAAGATGTTTTTCAAATATATTAACAGAGATATTTTTTAAATTAAACACTTAGAAATAGGTACTACTATGGTTTTTAATTAATTATTTGTATTCATATTATATGGGATTTTTGCTTAACTAATATTTAAAAGAATGTTCATTTTGGAATGAGCAAATCCAGACAAAGTGTGTCCTGATTATATTCAGTTTAGAAAACAAATAATCACATTTGTTATTGTATTTTTTTCTTGATTTTTCTTTTGCTGCATCAAATGCTCTGGGAGTTCTGCAAAAATTACTTATTGTGGCACTGGCTTCATTTCTAGCATCTACTGTCCGAAATGGAGTCACTCAAGCCAAAGGTTCACGCAGTCCAAGTCTGTCAGAGTGCCCTGAGGATTCCTGAAGAGATGGTGACCAGCCTGCCATTGTGTCACAGTGCCCTCCGGCTCCAGGAGGAGGCCAGCCGCCTGCAGCACACTGCCATCCAGCAGTGCAACATCATGCAGGCAAGTGCAGCTTTGTCCCATTAGTTACTCTGAGTCAATCGAACAGTGCCGTACAAATTGTGATGAAAACAGAGAATTTTGTGTCTCTCTGCATTTCTCTTTTCTGTGTAGTACCATTAGGAAGTTCCCCACTATGTTAATGTATTAAATTCACATTTTTGAGTTTTGCTAAATACAAGAAAACTAGGTTTTGTTTGATTGTCCAAGGATACAAGTGCAGAGATTGAAGTTAGATTACAGAAGAGACTTTCAATCATTAAGGATAATTAATGGTAATTAAGTACAAGAAAGGATGCTAAGTCACACTGGAAAGTTTTAAAAATGGGTTGGACAAACTGCTGGTTATTCTATGACAGAAAGAACTGCTAGCACACTGGTAGGATAATGGTCTGAATCAATCTTCATAACCCTCTCCAGTTGCATTTTCTGTAAAATCTAACTTTTCCATATAGTCTTTCCATTTCATAAATGGAAGCTTCAAGAAAAAAAGCAGATGAAAATTATTTACAGTAAAACTGTGAGACTAGGCAATGCTATCTTTTGGTGGATATGTTTGATGCAGATATTTCTTGGAAGCAGAAGCTCTAGCCCCTCGTATCGGATACCTAAAGAAATCATATGAACTGCTTTTTGGAAATAGTTAAATAAATGTAACCATTGAAATAATTCCAGTTCACAGTATTTCTGAAAAGCCTTTTTCCCAACTGTATTCCCTCTTTGCTTGTCCAGATCACAGTGCCAGATAGATGTAAGTTTGCTCCGCTTCAGAAGGGAGATCAGTCATGCTTGGACTAAGTAAATATTTATTTTCATGTAGACAACTCAATATTTTTTTTCCCTCTCTAGGAAGCAGTGGTTCAGTATGAGCAATATGAGCAAGAAATGAAACATTTACAGCAAATGATAGAGAGTGCCCATCGTGAGATCCAAGACAAGCCGATAGCAACCAGTAACATCCAGGAACTGCAGGTCCAGATTTCATGTCATGAGGTAGGAGACCCAAAATGCAACAACATGGGCTCAGTGGCACCTCATATGCCCAAAAAACTTCTCAAAAGCAACTGTTGTAAATTAGCTGAATAGCTTTTCAGCCTTGCTTGAAGCTAGCTGAGCAGATAGACTTTATACCAAATGGGAAACTCGTGCTATTGGTATGGTGTGGTGTGTTCGTTTGTTCAGTTACATGTGTCCTAATCTCCAGACAACATTATGACAAACTAAATGGCATTGCATAATTAACGGACAGTTATTTCTTGGGATAGAAAATGTACCATTGATCTCAGTGTGTCACTTTTGGCACCAGATGGCACCATTTCTTCACCTTTGAATTAGAAACTACCTGTGCTATTATGTAATAAAATAGTTATTTGTGTTGCTCGTTTTCTAGCCAGTTGTTACAAAAGTTATACACTATAAATGCAGAGCAGTTAGCTTAAACAAACACTTCTGTCTTTTTAGTAGTGAATTAAAAATGCTTTTCTCTATTCAAATGTTCTGGAACAGCAAATGCAGGAGAATTACTTCAGTGATACGGGGTTAAATGGCTGGAGGAAGGACTGATGCTGCAGGGAGAAAGGACGTAAAAATGAGGCAGCTTCAAGTTTCATCTGCATTTGAACAATTTTAGTAGCTAGGAGACCTTCTAAACATTTGCAGGAAGACAGTAGCTTTATTGCACTGAATTAACTGGAGTGAGCAAGTTTCATACTTGCAAGCTTTCCATGTTTAGGACTAAGAAGTTTTGAAAGACTGAGATATTTTTATCTCACATTTTGTCTGCTAAATACCTATAGAAAAGCATAGCATAAACGGGATATACTAGACTGCATATTATTGTATTACTTCAAAAGGCAAGTTTGTCAAGAGGCTTGTTACATGTGTTATTAATTTAAGAAAATTAATTCTTAAATTCCCTGCATGAACAAGAAGCTAAAAGGACATTTATAGCATCTATATTTAATATCAAAATGAGAAGAAGAAAGTAGGAGGAAAGTACACCCTGATTTATAGGAAGCTTGTATTACTACGCATGTATGTAACTAGTTACACTCTGGAACTATGTTTAATGAAGCAGTTTCTTTAGACTTTCAGATAGGAATGTGGGCAAGTATCTCCATGTTTGTGAATTATTTTAATGGGCAATACAGTACCTCATAGAACATTGCTTTTATCAGTGGCTTCATTTTTTTGACAGTCACATTTTTGCCTTTTCCCTTGTCTTTCTTTTCAATTGAGAGAAGTATGTTAGATACTCAGTGCATTGGACATTGGACATTAATGACACAAATCTTATTGCATCTCCACAATATTGATGGAGTTGAGTACATTGAATTATAATAATTTCCCAATGAGCCCCAGAGATGTAATTCATTGAGTATTAGTGAATGGCCAGTACTTGCCAAACAGGACAAATAAAAATTCCAGCTGCTAGACATTAAAGCTATGGCTTGATTTGGTTGCAGCTTGGTTTTTGAATTATCTGGTTGATTGTTTGATACTCAAGATTTTGCTTAGTCTCCATGGTAAGCCTTGGAGCTCCAGGAAAGCTCCTTTTGTTGCTGATGTGGCAGACAGTGACCAGATACCCAGGCAGTAAAGTGTCATCCTCAATCTTTGAGCTGCATCCATTTCTAACTCTGTATTTCATGCTATGATTGTTCTGCACTCTGATTTTGAGGAAGTGGTTTCCTGAAAATGTTATATAACCAAAAAATTTTTAATTTTACCAGCCTGCAGCAGTAATCTTTTTTACTTTTTGAAAGATATTGCAATTATTTACTGTTATATCTTATAGATCTTGCAACTTCTGTTGCTATTTCTCCTCAAAAGCTTGTGTTTATTGAGGAAATAAAAGCAGATATAAAAATAAAGCAGAAATATATAACTGAATGAATAATCACTGATTTAACAGGTAAGCTTGTGCAAATGTTGCTTTCACTTTATAAACCAAAATTCGATTATGTTACTGAGCCTCTAGGGAAACAGGAACAATAACTTTGACAGAATGTGAAAAACTTACAGCATTTTTTATTTTAAATGTATTAATTGAATGCTTTGAAGCCAGACACTGAACTAGGCAGCAGTACAGGGAGGTAGGAGAAAATATGTCAGTTTCTAAGGTTATTCATTTCATCTTCCCTGACTAAACTTGAATTTATGATGGTATTTGGCCATGCAGATAGACTATTTCATATCCATAAAAACCAATATTCCAACATACACTCTGCTTTAGGCCAGATTCTCCAGCTGGTTTTTAAAGAAAGCTTTGTACTGTGTGCAGCTCAGCTCTGAACTCTAAAGACTTATACAAAGCCAAAAAAAAGATTAAAATTTAGCTTATTCAAACACTGGCAAAAAATGATCCGATCTGCAGTTAGTCTTATGATGTGACTAGTTGTTCATGTCGCATTTGATCTCGTTAGACGCTGTGAGTTATTGTTTGAACAATTCATTCGTTCTGCGGAGAGCTGAATGGGGCGTTTTTTACAGTTGTGGTTACCACATGACCTCATTTCCATGGCATGCACTATGCAGAGAAGCGTCATCTTCCTCAGATAAATGGAGATGGAAGAGGGGAAAAAAAAATTAGGACAGGAAGAGGGAGAGATGTTCCCTTTTGCTGCAGTCTGAAGCTTATACACTTTGTGTCAGGTTCAGGCTGGATGCGAGCGTGAGGTGTCGTCCCTTCCTCCCTCCCTCCTGCGTTTATCGGTTATCGTACACGCAGAGCCTTTTGCAGCACTTTTCCGGTTTTGCTTCAAAGCTCTCGGCTCTGTGGTTTAGCTGTGCAGTCAGATGCAGCCTGGCTTGTTCTCTCCACTATCAACATCCTGCTTGTCAGCTAGCACGTCGCTGATGCAGGGTTTCGGAGAGGCAGTGCTATGATGTTATTGGCTGGGCTCAGAGGGGAGAGCTTGCCTTCTCCACGGAAGCTGAAATGCTGCTGGTCCTGTGGCCTTTTTTGGCTGCCTCTGCATTAGGGAAAAAAAAATGTTTCCTCAGGAGCTGGCACAGAAGATCAAAGGATACCAAGAGCAGATTACTTCTCTGAATTCCAAGTGCAAGATGCTGACAATGAAAGCAAAACATGCCACCATGCTGCTGACAGTGACAGAAGTGGAGGGGCTTTCGGAGGGGATGGAGGAGCTGGATTCAGACCTGCTCCCGGCACACCCTGCTCATCCCTCAGTGGTTATGGTAAGGAGTGCTTTGGTCTCGGGTACTATTTATCTGAACTGCTTGCTTTTGCGTCATTGCAACACTCCTGTGTAGCAAGTTACCGCAGCTCACATCTACATTTTGCTTTTGAAATGGCTGGAGCATGGCAAACCAAACAAGCTACAGCTTCCCCTTTCTGTATTTTGCTTTATAGGGGTTTTCAAAACCTACTGATAAAGGATGAAGTTATTTAACAGACAAATAGTGGTGGAAGTTGTCTGTAATAAGATGCAAATGTAGTGCTTTTTCATAGCTGTCAGCATGCAAGAGCAAATGCTAAGAAACTACTGAACTGCAGGAAAAACATAAAACCAGAATAAATATTGTTTCATAACATGTTGCAGTGTATAGGTTTTACAGACCATATTTTTAAAGCTCTTTTCTTGAAATGTTGATATGATAGTTGACAGTATGCTGCTATATTCTCAGATGCGTGTGGGGGAAATGAAAGCTGCCTAAGTACTGCCGTAGGTCTCATGTATGAATTATTCTGCTTTTGTTGTTTCTAATTGGATCTCGTAACAAACATACTGCTGATGCTATTGGGATTTTTGCCTGAGTGAAAATAAAGTGGGGATTTCAGGATTTATCACTGTATAACAGCACTCAAGAAGCAAGAATATTATGTTGCTACTGGATTGTGTGTATTTTATATTTTAAGTGTATTCCTTTTTCTGACCAGGCCTGAGTACTGAGGCTAATACAGCATTATTCTGTAGCTCTCCATAGTATTTCCATATGCGGCACTGATTGCATCAGGAGACATTTAGGCAAACCCTAATTTGTTATTATTGAGTTGATTGCTATACATTTTCTTGGAAATTCATTAGGATGCAGGAGAGCATGTTCATACTGAAGTACGACAAGGAAAAGAGACTATTAATTCAACTAGATTTTTAAACCGGTAAAAGTAAGAGCATGAAGTATGACTAAATAATGTCGTGGTAGTTCTGGCCATGTATTGTTTTTCTTGTTTTGATCTCAACCTAAGTCCAACCCATGCTGAGGTAACTGATTTTCTTCCTGTGCTCTGGGGTTGCTTTTCCTGTGGCAGATGACTGCTGGTCGCTGTCACACGCTGCTCTCCCCTGTCACTGAGGAGTCTGGGGAGGAGGGAACCAACAGTGAGATTTCTTCTCCACCTGCCTGTCGCTCTCCCTCACCTGTGGCTAATACAGAAGCTTCTGTTAACCAGGTACCTCCCCCTTGGCCTTCATTCAGCTTTTTTCTCAGACACGCATGGTTCCATTCCACAGTTCATTTGTTTAATCTGAAATAATATTTATAGCTCCAAGAAACTGAGGCTTAACCTTTAACCTAACTGAACACTTGGATTCTAGTTCAAAATGGATACAAATATTGACTTCTGAGTTTAAAACGTGTAAATCTGGTGTTATAGCTATTCACTATTTTTAAAAATAAATTTTAAGTGACAATTTCCAACAGTCTGATGTCACTGCTTTTTCTATTTCTAACCTAATTTTTATTTTCTCAGTAGTACTTAATGGAACCTTGCATCCTGAGAAAAAATGCGATTTTTTAATCCCCATAATAAAACATTGCATTATGTCCATATACGTCTATCTTACTGTACCACTGACATTCAGTCTGGTATACCATTTCAAGTCTTAACATCCATGCATTTTTTTCATGTATTGTTCATTCCATACTTTCCATGACAGTCCATTTTAAGTGCTAATGAGGCAGATCAGTTGAAACCACAGAATTTAGATTTTTAAATAAAATCTGAGGGCTCTGGCACTTCAAATAGGAAGAAGTGTACATCAGCACTGATTAAAATGCAAAGCAATGAACCAACACGCTGAGTATCATCACTCGCATGAAAGCACATATAAAATGTTAAGCTTTAGAAATGAACCTTAGAAGCAGTCAGCACCTCCCTGAATTCATCATATCGTGGTTTTTGTGGTTGTTTGGTTGGTTTTGCATTTGTGATTGCTTCCAAAATTGACCACTGCGGACTTAAAGGGTAAAGTGTGTTGTGTTGTGTTGTGTTGCTGAGTAGAATCAGACAAGTTTGAGCAAGATGCCCACTAATTCCTTCCACAAATTTCAAACATGCATATGATGCTATAGAAGTTGCTAAATATAAATGATTCATTTTCATGAACCGACATAAGAAAGAACACTAAGGTTAAGATAGTAAGAATGGTGACAAATTCTTCAACATAATAAAAAAGTTATAGAATGAATTAGAAGGATTTTTCCAGTGTTCTGTCATTTCTGATGATCAGAAATTTCCCAGTAAAGCTTACTTACAGTGGAAAAGCAGTAATATATTTCAGCATAAAAATCTCACGACAATGTTAATCAGTGAAAGAGTAAAGGACAAAGAGCAGCTTGCTTCCGAATAAAGTAATTCAATGTCAGTTCATTACATTTCTCTGAAAATGCAAAACTAGGCTAACAGCTCCTGTAATTCAAATAATAAGAAAAATCCAGTGAAGATGCTGTTGCACCAGGAGCTGGCACCAAAATGCATGTCTTAGAACCTGTGATTTACTAGGGCAAAAAATGAACAAAAAGATGGTGTCTTTCATTTAGCAGAAGATCTTTGAAAGAAATAAAATTGCTGATGTTACAATAATCTAAAAAATGTACAGATAAAGGTTCCTTCAGTGTGGTTAATGTTGAAATAAACTGCAATACTAAACAATAAGCGGAAGAACGTTCCAAAATGCAGTGGTTTACTTACAAAATGCTTAGGTTCACGCTCACATGAGATTAAAACTAAAGAAGCTATGAAGCTGCCAGTGCTGATCATGAAAGACTTTGGGGAAAAAAGGTTGGTTAAAAAAAAAATTCTAGATATTAGTGAATTAGGAGGTTAAATGGAAGTTAAAAATATTTTGAATTCAGTAAGACGCAGCAAAACTAATTTGGAAATGTTTTGTTTTAAAAAGTGGCTGGTGTTAAGTCATTTCTCACAGGAAGGCAACCTACAAAGTAGCAGAAAAACATGTGAACAGGAACTCTGGAAAGTAAAGAACTACATTAATTTAGACTTTGGAAAAAAAATTAAAAGCTCTTATGAAGTGGGGTTTGTAGAGGGGAAGGTTGAGTGTTAAGGCTGTTTTTAAATTCATCTCTAATAAGACTAGCTAAGGGTTTCATCAGGGTTTTCTAGAATTTCTTAATGGTGAAATATAGCTAGTCCGAATTCAGACATCTATGCACTATTTTTACATTACTAACAAGTAATGAAAATGTAAAAATGTGCCAGCTGCATGTTAGTGGAAATACTGGTTCTGCATATTGAAATAGATTAAAACAAGACCATAAATACAGGAAAGTGACAGGTTTAGCATTGTTATAAGTTGACAGTTGCCCAGGTTGTTTGTTTTGTACTGAAACTCCTCTAAAAACAACAAGGTGTGAGGGGGAACTATAAAAATGTTAACTTTAAAAAGGCTGAGGAGTTTCATATTCTATATTTTGCCAGTAGATAACAGTCCTTCAGTGCAGTTTATTTTGATGTACAGCAAAATCAGACACTTCGTCTGTGCTGCAGTACTGAATGAGAATCCTTTGGGGCTCAAACTTTTCACACGTACCCAAAGATATAGTTGATTAAAATTTAGCACATTTTTTTAAAACTTGTTTTCCAGATACACAATGCAGAGCAATTGAATTGAAAAAGCTGAAGTTTTGGCACAAAGCCTTGGAGGAGGACACAGCTGATCCTGTGATCCAAGCCTTCAGTACTGGGTGGCTGTTTAATGTCTTTCTATGTCCTTGTACACAGCCTGTTTAATAATTCTTTATCCTTCCCTTACAAAAACTTGTATAGGGTGCAACAGCCCTTGTTAAATATCTTTTAAAATTTAAACACATGCTTTGCCCCTATATCCTAACAGCAAAGCTTGAGTGCTGTTCATTGTCAAATTTTCGTAAAGCAGGTGTGAAATGTTAGGGCCTTTATAGGGGCAACAAAATCCGTTACTTGTAAGAACATCTGGATTTATACTACCATCAGATAAAAGCTCTGCCAAAAAGAAACTGCCATGTTGTATACTCCACAAAGTAGTTGAAAAGATGGGGAAAGGGACAGCTTTTCCCTCTCTGTAAAGCAAGCCCTTTTATTTTGGAAACAATGAAGAAGTCTCAGAAGCACAGCTTCTATTGACCTTGAGAGGACTAGCTAAGGGCTGCAGAGTTGCTGCAGGAAAGGCAAAATGAGAAGTTGCTTGCACTGGTGCAATTCTTCACCATGACTTGGAAAGATCACTTCTGGTCAGAGTAAAAAATTATGAAATTGCTGTACTGAATGCTGTGCTAAGCTGTTACCTATTCCCTTTGGCTCCTGGACATCATAAACACCTTCATAATTTTTTTAAAATTTTTTCAGTTATTGCCTGTGAAGAAGTAGCTCATCTGACAGTTTTGGACAGTTAGATGTGGTGTCAATTCTTAAGTCTTCTGTTTTTCCAGGGAGACTGACTTTTTCAGGCATCCTCAAGTAAAGATGTGTGATTGAGATGTCTGTAAAATACACTCTTGGCTGCTGCTTCCCTTTAAAAATGTTGGTCGTGATCTGTGAGCAGCAAATAACCTGACAAGTTTATTCATTCTTGGAGAAAGGAATGAAGAACCACGTCTGTGTAGCTGCTGGCTGATGGGATGTTTTCTGGGACATGTGGGCATTCTGTGCTCCCAAGGTTTGGTTAGAAAGAGAGCTCAAGAAGGTGACTCTGCCTGAGTAGTGACCTGCTTTCTGTGCTCTTCCAGAGCTTGTTTGGTTTTGTTTGCATGTAATATTAGATAACATATTGAAATAACATTGGGAAATAAATATTCAGTTCCAGATTAGGATCCTAATAATTCTCTGAGTTCTGGTACCTCAGTAGTCTTGCTTAGTACCTAATATTTACATACCAATATACCCTATTGTATAGGGTCAGAAAAGAAGAAATTTGAGAAATTTGCAATCGTTGGAGGACAATTTTCCAAGTATCTTTTTCAAGTGGATTTTGAGCAACTTTTTATGCAAATATTGTGGTAACTCTGAGACCTGCCTGAAAGGAGGGTTGATCCAACCTAAAAGAAATCAGTGGAAAACCTCTTTCTGATTTCACTGGCAGCAAAACATCGTCTTAAATTTTTCACCAGGGCATTTATAAATTCAAAATGATTGAGGAAACTGGACAACAGCTACTATGTTGCATGGTCGGGAGCATAGTTCGCTAAGTGGGGCTGCTAAGTGAGATGAAGGAAGGTTGCATTTTTCACCTTCCAAATAGATGTGGTCATAACTGTCATACGTGGTTTCAGTTTTAGATAATCTTTGTTATCAAGTCTGCTTTCCTGACTTAAATATAGATACGGTGCATGTTTCTTGAATTTTACATTTTCTGTAGATCTTTTTTAACTCCTGCAATAGCTGGAGAAATCTCCACACACTAGGTATAGAAGTTCTGATGAACAACAGTTCCACTATGAATTTTCAATGGTAGTTTGAACATTTGCCCATTTTCCTTAGTGCTTTTGTTTCCTTTCTCACTATCTTTTATAAATTAGTCGAGACTACCTGTTTGTTTGAGGGCTTACTATAAGCTGACTAGTCCTTCAGAATATTCCTTTTTGATTCTTCAGTTGCCTTCTCTGTTCTTTAGGGTGATATTCTTTGCCACCTACTATACTGTAACCCACTGTTGTGATGGGTTTTCCCCATGTATAGTTGTGATGATGCTAGAATCACACTCCAAATTGTAGCACGGCCCTCCCAGCCTTTCCATGTCTGTCCACTGTTGCCTCCTGAACCTCCTTGCTAATGTGAACATAAAAAAAAAATACATCCACTCATCATAGTGAAGCTCCAAACCATGCTCAGTGTACTACTGTTAAAAACTTATTTACTGTGTTGCTCAGAGGTTTCTTGGTGGTTTTGGCTTTGTGGGTTTTATTTTAATGGACATATGCAATGGGGCAGTATGTGGGGGGATGTTCTTATGCAGTATCTTTTGTTTTGAAAGTGCAATATGTGCTTCGTGCTTGTAGGACATTGCTTATTACCAAGCCTTATCTGCTGAACAGTTGCAGACAGAAGCTGCTAAAATTCAGCCCAGCACTTCAACCACCCAGGAGTTTTACGAACCAGGTTTAGAATCAGCTNTTGTAGCACGGCCCTCCCAGCCTTTCCATGTCTGTCCACTGTTGCCTCCTGAACCTCCTTGCTAATGTGAACATAAAAAAAAAATACATCCACTCATCATAGTGAAGCTCCAAACCATGCTCAGTGTACTACTGTTAAAAACTTATTTACTGTGTTGCTCAGAGGTTTCTTGGTGGTTTTGGCTTTGTGGGTTTTATTTTAATGGACATATGCAATGGGGCAGTATGTGGGGGGATGTTCTTATGCAGTATCTTTTGTTTTGAAAGTGCAATATGTGCTTCGTGCTTGTAGGACATTGCTTATTACCAAGCCTTATCTGCTGAACAGTTGCAGACAGAAGCTGCTAAAATTCAGCCCAGCACTTCAACCACCCAGGAGTTTTACGAACCAGGTTTAGAATCAGCTGCTAACGCCAGATTGGATGATTTGCAACGTTCTTGGGAAACACTGAAAAATGTGGTAAGTCTTCATCTGGAGGATGCAAAATAACCAGCTACCTTGTAAGGAATGAGTTTTCTGCTGTTCACATCCGTATGTTTGAGTGCATAAAATCTAAAATAAGGCATGAGAATGTGCCTAGGTTTTCCCTGCTTGTTAAAGCACATTTTTTTTTCAGTCACAGAACCTAGAATTTGACTGATTATGTGTAAACAGATAAATATTTTTAGTACAAATGTTTTGCTTTTGAAAAACTTTTGAAAACTTTTGTTGCAAGTTTTTTGTTTTAGTTTTGTAAGCCTACGGATGTATGAAGCAGAAGAAAGAGCAAATCCTGTGTCCGAGGTCAGAATTTATACCTTACATTCCTCTTCAGATCAGTGAAAAGCAGCGCACCCTTTATGAAGCTCTTGAGCGTCAGCAGAAATATCAGGACACGCTCCAGTCTATATCCACAAAAATGGAGACCACTGAGATCAAACTGAATGAGAGTCTGGAACCAGCCAAAAGCCCGGAGAGCCAGATGGCTGAACATCAGGTAAAATCATATATGTGAGAAAGAGAGGGAGAGCATGCATTACTTGTATATCTTTAGTTTTCTTTTCTTTCTGATAGTGGCATTCTTTATGACTGGATGTCTCAAAAATATGCAGTAGCTCTATGAACCTTTGCTGTTAACTGTATGTGTTTCCTTTCTGGGCTTCCTATGGTTCTAAAAATGGTGTAGTGGGGATTCTTATAATAAGGAGTCTTTTAAAAAAGTAGAATAGATCATGAGAGTTTGTCTAGTCAAAATTTTCAGCAAAATCTTTTGTGAAAGATTGTGTTCAGTGATACCTACTTGTAGTGTTTCTCAGCATCTGTGCCACCAGCATATACTGGACTGTTAATAATGTTTTCAGATTTAATTATATCATAACCAATACTCATGCATTGTAAATTGATCTAAATAGCAGTTTTTTGCCTTCTTAAACAAAACAAACCAAAGCACACAAAAAATTCACTTCCAAGGGAAACCTTGAGAAATGATGCTCTGAATAATAAGAGAATACTTTATCAAGTAACCAATCCGACATATGTCCAAGTTGTAATTATCTATGCCTTCTATATGATAGCATGAAACTATCTGATGGGGCAGTTTTGCATTTCAGTAGGAACTCTGTGACCTGCAGCGGGTAACAGTTGGTTTTTGAAGCACTGTGTGATGTCCTCTGCATCTGATGTGTATGTACTATTAGATATGAAAGTAGAGTATCTGCTCTAAGATACTGGTAATGCAGCATCCTTTTGTAGGTATCTTGGAAAATGAGTTATAGAATAAGAAAGACAATAGGAACTTCTTTTACACCACAGAGTTAATCTCTGCATGTTTACATATGTTTCTGGATGTTCTTTGTTCAGCTAATAAGTTTTAGTCTGGAAGCTAACACATGCCCCTATTTCTTTCTCACAAACACACACACTTGTTAATTATCTTCACCATATTTACTAGAATACCTTCCAGAAAATTTATTTGGAGAGTACATCTGTATGTATAATATTTCCAAAATAATTGCTTCTCATTATTTGTTTGAAATTCAAGATAAGTAAATAAATCCATATTTCAGTTATCAGATGCATATTTCTAGTTTAAACATCTAAAAGCAGGACTCATTTCTGAATTCTGATTCTACCAAACTAGCAGTGATATTATGCACTGTTCTCTGTTCCTCATGCTCCCTTGGGACAGTCATCTTTTCATTTTTATATGAAACCTATGCCTCCTGATATACTTTCTTCTCACTGATAGACGAAGCAAATACTTTTTCTGCTGTCATTTCTAAATAGGCTTTGATGGATGAGATTTTAATGTTACAAGAAGAAATCACTGAGCTTCAGACATCATTAGCACAGGAGCTGGTTTCAGAACCACTGGATGCAGAAGGAGCTGATCATCTGGCACTGCAGTCCACTCTCATGGTCTTAGCAGAACGAATGGCCACGATTCGAATGAAGGCATCAGGAAAACGACAGCTATTAGAGGTACAAGAAAAACCTCCCAGAGTGTGATTTTGGACCACATTCCAAATTTTGAGAAGCAGTTTTGGCAGATCTGTACTCTCATTGAAGTCCTTAGTCACCACTGAATGCTGATAATTAAAAAAGTAATTTTCAGTTTTGCTCATTTCTCACAATTCCTTTCACTAGTAAATTATTCTACTTTCTTAATGAGTACTTCATCTTAACATTAGGTGATAAGTAAACAGAAGGAACTTGGAGACATGCTGCAGGAGTAATATTTTATATATGCATTTATACTCTTTTTTTTTAATATCCTCATTGACATTTTCTCAATAAATTCCCTTGGTATTCCTTGTCCTCCACAGGAGAAGTAGTGGCGTACAGGTGTTAAAAGTTGTGTTATTTACAGTAACCTCTTGAGGAGCCACGTGTCCAAACTAGGAGACAAGAGAAGGGGGAAAGCGTAAAACAAGAAATAATACCTCTTCTAAACCATTTCATTGTTGTCTACACTCATGTTCCCGGTGATTTGCTTGCAAACTTTTATCATGGAAGATTCACCCCTTTATTTCTCTGTCTACTCTCTTTACCAAAAATCCTTTAATACTGAGGTGATTCTTTTTTAAAATCATTTACATATAGGAATATATTATACAGGTGGAAAAACCCAGTCATGATAAAGCTGGCTATAGTTTGGCTATGTTGAACACTGCAAGGCAGCTTTACTGCTATACTGCTAAGAACTGCAGCAATGAACTCATAAACATAGCAGCTGGTGCCTTTGTAATTTCCAGCATCAACTGGCTCTGAGAGACAGTGAGAATTGGCTCTGTGGACCTGCCTAGGTTACAAAGGGGTCCCAGGGTGCATCAGCTGTGTTAGTCCCATGCAGTCAGCTGAGACAGTGAACAGGTCCTTAGAAAATAGCTTTGTTATTCTTAAGAAAACTGCTTTTAAGTTTTTTCTTCTCAGAAGAAAAATGGATTTTACGTAAAGATAAGGAGCTGGAAGTAGGATAGGGATCTTCCTGTTTATAGCTTGCACCCCATACAGGGTCTTACAAACTTCTTAATAGTACTTAAAATAGTACTTCAAAGGAATTGCTAACTAATAATTTCAAGATAAGACATAAGTCAAATACTGCTCTTGTTTTATGGTTAGGATTCTGACAGTTACTTTGATACAATAGCACAAGTATCCCCCAATAATCCTGCCTAAGAAATACGTGTGGTAGGTAGACAATATTCAATAATTTAAACTGTGCACTTTATAGCTCTGATTTTACAGATAAAATCTTCCAGACCACTGCAGGGATGTAAATGTAAAAATACAGATAGAACAGGTAATACAAGCATTTTGCTCCTGAGGGTGTGGATTGTTCTTTCTGTAGACCTAATTTAAATAACTAGAGCTTGAGAACTGTTTAACTGGATTATTTGAGACACTTCATTGTCTATATTCTTTAAATTATTCTAACATGCAATTTTTATTTTTTTCTTTAAAATTAAGCATTCTGAAAAGGTGCACAAACACTTCTCTGTGTGAGGGATTTGCCCAGGTCTGAATTTCCATCCTGCACCTGTACTTGGCTCAAGATGCCAAATATGCTTTTAAAAGCAGCATGTCTTACCTCAGACCTATAAGATGTATTGTGAACAGAAGTGTGATAGGTTGACCCGGGCCAGCACTCAAACACTCACCGTGCCTTGTGCTCCCCCTCCCATGGGATGAGGAAAAAATAGAAGGCAGACAAAAAGACTCGTGGACTGTGATAATGACAGCTTAATAGCATAATTAAAAGTTGTGCCTGCAAGCAAAGGAAAATAAGGAACTTATTCACTACTTCTCCATCAGCAGGCAGATGTTTAGCCACCTTTCTGGAAAGCAGAGTCTCAGCACATGTTCCTTGGGAAGGCAAACGCCATAACCACAAATGTTCTCCCTCCCCTTTCCCAGAGCTTTTATTGCTGAGAATAATCTCGTATGGTATGGAATATCGCTTTGGTGGGTTTGGGTCAGCTGTTCGGCTATGTCCTCTCCCAGCCTTTTGCCCACCCTCAGCCTACTGGTCTGTGTGAGGGGCAAGCACTGTTCAGCAATAGCCAAAACATTGCTGTGTAATCGACACAGTGTTAGCCACAGTTACAAAGCACAGCACAGGCCGCAGTAAAGTTAACTCCATCCCAGCCATATCCAGTACAATCTCCTCCCCTTACTCCATACCATTTGCAGTGTGCTTAGGTTCCGTGTTATCTGATATATCTAAGTATCCTCTGACCATCCCATTCTATCC
>VZTO01001904.1:0-22894 GCA_013400615.1 Syrrhaptes paradoxus
AACCAGGTCGCCATGCCAACGAATGCAACACAGAAGATAGGAGACTTCAGGGTCTCTGAGTGACTGAGTCAAGAGCAGCAAGAATGGAGAAAAATAAAGGTGGTAACATCAGACAGAATTAGTACAGAGATAAATATGCCCTCTCTAATACCATAAACTCTCACAATAGCTTTGTTCATTTCAAGAAGGCAACTGAAGTACCAAGGCAGCTTCTGTTGATGCCATTCTAAAATGGAAAAACAACATTGATAGCAATAGTATTTGAGTGTTTTTTTTTTTTTCTCTTTTTTTTTTTTACCCTCTGTTCAACTAGAAGTAGTGGGAAGTCAGAACCTGATCTAACCAACTACTGGGCTGTGTTCTCCTCTTAGTTACACAGCTTTAGCTACCATGGTGGAAGCCAACCTGAGCTAACTCATGAACACTGGTGTAACTAATTTGTTAATCTGAACTACACCATTGTTATAAACTTTAGATTATGACAGATATGGGAGCAGTGAGGTAGAATAAGGGATGGGAAATGAAACTATAGCTGAAAATACCTCATTTTCCTTTCTCTCTGCTAATCAGTGCTTCTCAACAGCCACTCATTCCACCTTCTTTCTGTCGTAGGAGTAATAGTAGTGCTGTTAGAGATACATTCCAAAGATCCACTAATTATCTATTCTGTTAAGTGATTTTGGTCATATTTGTTTACTTAAAGGATGATCAGTTAATTACTCACATCCCCTAGTTGCTGTTGGTGTAAGCTCTGAGAAAATTCAATATTAATGCCAAAGGCACTGACTGGGTAAGCTTCAATTCTTAAAGCCAAGAGGTCAAAGCCAAAACAATGGAGCAGTTTTTCCTACTGGGACAACAGAAATAAAATATGAATCACAATGGATTGAAATGTATTTCTTCATTAAAATCATGTCTATGTGGTGTGTTTTCCATCTTGAAGACTCTGCATCATTAACAGACAAATTTATTTTATGTAATACAGTATTCTGAGCATTTCACAAGCTCTTTAGCCTCCCATTAGTTAAAATCCAGATGAATAATAGGAAAACTCTTACTGAGGCCACCAGTCAATTTCCAATCATAGCCAAAAAATAATTTATTTAACTTAGATTGGAGCTCAATCTTTCTCTTGGTATGTAAATAGGATATCAGACTGCACGTAATATCATTGTAAATATGTACCACAAAAGTTAGTTATGAAATGAAACAAACTCTCCTGAAGAAAACTGTTCTTACTCTTCATGGACACATAAATAGTTAGGAGTCTACTCACCTTTCCTTGAATGAAATGGGGATTTATAATTTAAATTTATCTCAATTGTATTTGTGGATTTTTCTGTGAATTTTTCAGAAAGTGCAAAACAAACTATGCTAAAGTGTGATTCTTTTTTCCATTGTATTATACTCTGTGGTTTCTGTTTGAATGTTGTTGTAGTTAACCCCAGCTGGCAGAAGCACCGCACAGCCACTTGCTCACTCTGACTCTCTTCTGGAGAATCAGAACACTAAATTGAGTAAACCCGTGGGTTGAGATAAAGACAGAAAAGAAAATCAAAGAGTTCATGCACTACTTGTATTGGCAAGCAAGTGTTTAGCCATCTCCAGGAGAACAGGGCTCCATCACATGTAGTGGTTACTTGGGAAGACAAATGCTGTCACTCTAAACATCCTCCCTTTCCTTCTTCTTCCCCCAGCTTTATATGTTGAGCATGACATCATATGGTATGGAGTATCTCTTTGGTCAGTTGAGGTCAGCTATCCCAGCTGTGTACCCTCCCAACTTCTTGTGGGCAACCAGCCTACTTGCTCATGGGGTGGTGTGAGAAGCAGAAAATAACTTGACTCTGTGTAAGCACAGCTCAGCAGTAACTAAAACGTCCCTGTGTTATCAACACTATTTCCAGCACAAATCCAAAACATAGCCTCATACTACCATGAAGAAAATAAACTTCATCCCGGCCAAAACAAACACGAACGTGTAATGAAATGTTTCATTATCCTGGGACACCTGAACTACTACAAAATATTAGGGAGTGAAGGAAGAGAGAGGGAAAAGACAGGAAGGAGGAATACAAAGTCTTATCTATGCATAATTTTATGAGGCTTATTTCATTCTATCAGGCTTTGCGAAACAATTTATTCTTTCAACAGCTAACTCAGAATAACACATCAGTTTCATTTCATATTTTTAATGAGCATGAATTAAAGTATAATTAGAGTTGGATTCCAACTTTAAATTATAGCTTGATGATTTAGAATTTTTCTGCCTTCTCTTAGTATTTTTGAAAAAAATTTGCACACGGTTGAATTACACTTCTCTGAAGAGACTTTTTCAGTTTATTAACAAGTGCCTGCAAAATGGCATGCCTAGACAAAATGTCACTATACTCAACATCAAAATTCTTGTTGCCTTCAGAAGTGTTGCATTTCCTCACCTGGTGAGAGCAATACCTGGTAGTTTTTTGGTGACTGTTGTGGGTTAAGCAGAGGAGAGTTAATTTGTTTTTCCTTTCTTCCTTCTCTTCACAAATAGTTAGCAAGAAGCTATGTTTTGGATTCATGCTCAGGAGAAAACTGATAAGAAAGAACGTTTATAGTTATTGCTAGGATACTCTCAAGGACAAATACATTCAGCCTCTCTCCTCTCCACAGACAGAGAGGGAGGTAGGGAGACAGTCCGGCTTCTAGCTTGGGATTTGCTTCTAGGTTAAGATTGAGAAGCAGACTGACCAACTATTCCATCCCATGCACGTCATACCCAGTATATAGATGAGGACCCTTCCGGGAGATCTCTCTCTTTCACTTCCCTTGGGCTCTGGATCATCTCGCTTCGGGTACCTGCACTCGCTCTCCCAAGGCCTTTCCCCCCCCACAGATGCTGTTAGGTCTTGACCTGGGATGCTCGTTATCTCCGTTCCGTGAGTTTTGCGATCCTCCCTCTCCAGGGGGATCATTAGCTGCTTTTTCCCCTGCTTCGGTCAGCTCTCGGCCTGGGATGCTTGGGCTGTTATCTCCTTTCCATGAGTGCCTCCGTGAGCAGCACCCCCCCCCCCCCCTTTGGGGGAATCGTGAGTGTGGTTTCTGGGGATCATTAGCTGGCAACAGGCTGGGCCTTTTAGGGGGGGCAGTGTCATTGTGTATCACCCATTCCCTCCCTCCTCCAGGGTCATTGGCTGGGAGTGGGCTGGTCCTTTGGTCATCAGGTGGGGAGGGCAGAATCACTGTGTATCACATTGCATATTTGTATAGAGCATTATTTCCAGTATTATTGTAGTTTAGTTATTAAATTGTCCTTATCTCAACCCATGAGTCCTCTTTGCCATTTACCTCTTTAATTCTCTCCCCTATACTTGGGTGGGGGCAGGGACTGTGTGAGCGGGTGTGTGTGGTTTGGTCCCCAGCCAAGGGCCAACCCGCCACAGTGACATACTTGAAAATACTTCAAAGGCTGCTACCCAGTATGTTTAGTTCCTCTCCAGAGCTGCTCGCAAGTTACTTTCCATATCTGGACTGTGGCACTGGAAGTGTGAGCACAACTGGTCTGTTTCAGCATGACATAGGTCAGTTTAAATCAAATCAGAGGGCACTCACTTTCAGTGGAGGGGACAGAAACTAATAGCAATGGAGCAAATCAGTCACAGCCGTTTGTCTGAGTGTAACCATCTCGCATTGTTAGATTACAGCACTGCTGCTGGGAGGGCAGAAACTTACAGCTTTGTGTCAGTAATTTCTGAAAACACTAAGAACGTAAGTAGTCTGTGTGATGTCCTAAAAGGATGCAAAGGAGGTTAGACAGACCTGCAAGGAAAATAAAGGTTACAGTCAGTTCTTATTCAAGGAATTAATGAATAACCTCTGTCTCAGCTGGATCCTCAGCTGGTGAATTTTTGGCTTATTCAACAGCAATATACTGGTTTCTTCTCATGAGGTTTTTCTTAATTATTTACTAATAACTAATAGATAATAAATAAATAATTGTGCCTACTTCCTTGTCAGTTTTACATCTCACCGTGTCTTCTAAGTTTCTTCAGCAGCTACTCTACTGAGCTGGTTCAGCTGTGTATGATCAGAGGCTATGAATTGGTTCAGGCATAAAGTTTCATCAGAAAAGGCAGATATACCTGGTAATTTGTTCTGGATGGTGTTGTAATTTCTGAAGTGATAATTCACTAAGTGGTGACTTATACTAATTGAGAGGTGTCATGAAAGCTTGAGGGCATCATTCTTTTTTAATCAATACTAAAATTTTAGCAGGAGTCTTCAAACTCCAGTAATTGCTTCTTGTTTCCATCCCCTTCTTTCTCCAGTCACCCACTGTTTCTCAGTCATTTCCTCAGCTTTGATCTCATCTTTGAGCAAATCCTGTTCTCTCTTCATATATCAAATCTGAAAATATAATACAGTCCTTAAAGTCTGAGGCAACCTTGTTGTGAGCCCAGATTTCAAGACAGTGTAAACAATGGTTTTATTCATGGAAGATTTCACAACTTTGCTAGCCTGAGACACCTTTATTCTCACTGGCTATAGTATGATATTCAACAGTCAATTTCAGTTTCCTTGATTTTAGAGTTTATGACAGTTAAGATGATTTTGCTTGTAATATCAATTACTACTGTGCACAAATGATTGCAAGTATGCAAGAAGTGTAGCAGTTTTGACACAGAAACAGTGTAAGCTAGATACTAATCTGCACTTTAAATCTCTCTCTGAAGGAGAACTGTGCCATTGCTTAAACCAGATTCAATAATATTTCATTATATAAACAGTTGCGTTAGAGCACTGATACTGTTCATGCATTGAGTTATGCGTAAGCACCGTGGTTGAAGGTAGCAGAGTCTGATTCCGATTTATCTTCTTGAACTGTTACCTAAATTTAGTAAAGTAAATTCAGGCCACTGATTTATTCTGGAATTAAATCAAAATAACCTACCACATGGGCAATGATCCTTGTTAACTTTTGAACAAAAAAGGTGCCCAATGTCAATGTTCTTCTCTCTTGCCTAATCTTATGTCCAAAATCTAAACCTAGAATTAATTAATAAGATAATGAATTCATTTTAAAGTCAAACATTTGCCTTATGTGGGTGAAATAACCCATCACATAATTAGCCAGCAATATTTTATTTTGGGTTGTTGGACACATAAAAATGAATGAATAAATCCTGAATGGTGTAAATACTATGTAACGCTAAAAAATTTTAAAAAATAACAGTTCAATCTGTCCTTGTCCTTCATGTTTCCTAATTTCTAAGGTGAACTATTTTTCCACACTTGAAATGCAAAATCAAACTCAGACTGTTTATGAAATATAGATTTAATATCAGGTCAACATTACTGTGAAAATATTTCATCAAATAAATAGCATTCAGGTCTTGGGTATATTGTTCTTTAAACTTTATGTTTAATTTCCTACAGTCAGACATCAGTTAGAAATCATCAGTTTCCACTCAAAATTGCTGATAATTCAAATCATCCACTTTCCAATTATTTCTTGTATATTTCTCTGTGAGGTGAGCTATGCCTACAGAGGACAAAAATCTACTGGCACAGAATATGGATGTGAAGTATGCAGTTACAAAACAGCATGTAAAAGAGAAAGGGATGAATGTACAGCAACTTCATAGACACCTGCTTCCATATCCTGATTTTCCAGGTGCAAAATTAACCTTGTAATGTGTATGTCTCTTGCAATTTCTACTAAACATATGAGCTACATTACAACTCTATTATAGTTTTTTTTTCAGGGATTGTAAATGGAGATCATTAGTACTCTCTTAAGACATTTAAAAAGTTTGCTTAAATTCTAAGCTAGTAAAACAGAAACAACTCTTTTTTATTAGTCTAACAGGTAGGAGAAAACAATCGTGATCTTTCATACTCTGGAAAACACTGAACGTTTGGCAAGAAGCCATCTCAGCCGGACAAAATGTGTCTTTCACTTGCTAGGACTAGCAGAGACAAACTCTTACAAATGGATTTATTTGTCTATGACTGTTATCTCCTGTTCCTGCATAAATACAGAAGAAGCAACCAAAACAGAAATAAAAGGCAGCCTATTCTATTTACTCTTTTAACACCACACTCAAGCTAAAGATATTTAATCACAAGGGCTTTTACTGGCCAGCTTTGCAGAAATGAATGCAAAGTCCCTTACTGACAGACACTGTCGACAGAGCAGACAATCAGAAATAACTCTTCTCATCTTCATCTTTTGTGTCTGAGCCCTTTGGGTAAAAAAAAACAGACTCCATCACATCTGCTTCATTCTTTCCTGTATTCATTATTTCTCTTCTCTCTCTTAAGGTATTTTCCTCTGTTTTTCAGTCTAATAATAGAATCATAGAATTATGGAGTGGTTTTAGTTGGAAGGAACCTTAAAGATCATCAAGTTCCAACCCTCCTGCCGTGAACAGGGATACCTTCCACTACATCAGGTTGTTCAAAGCCTCATCCAACCTGGCCTTGAACACTTCCAGGGCATCCACAACTTCTCTGGACATCCTGCTCCAGTGTCTCACTGCCTTTATATAAAAAAATTCTTCCTAATATTTAATATCCTCACTTTGACCTTTGACACTTCTCTAACCAGGAACATTAGATAAAAGAAGTCATAAATGATGTTTTTTGTCAGTCTTCATCACAGAGAGAGTGTAGAGCTGTCAAACAATTTCTGTCTAGAGGTCATACCTCTATCTGAAAAACCTTAAGTTATTGTTTCCGTTTGTCTTCTGTAGCTAAGCTAACATATTGACAATGAAGTGGGTCTTTGAACTGAGAGCTTTAGAAGTAAATCAACCTCTAATAACAACTGAGAAAGCATTATGTCAGAAAAATAACAGGCATTCTTTAGTGCTTTATCAAATAGTATATATAACTCTGTGAGTTGTTTTTTTTTCATGAGAATGATCAAAAGCTGTGCCTGACCTTGTACCAAACTAGACTTGCACTTTATTTTTAACAGCTTTCTTTTTTTTACATTTGGTCTCCATTTCAAAGATTCATCTTTATTTGCTGGTCCTCAATGCTTCTATTGACTTGGGCCTTCTGTGTGCTGATACATACCATTCTGAGGAATTCATATCTCTTGATCTGGAGCCATAACAAAGGTAAACCTTTGTTTTGAAGGCAATTCGAGGCTCTAGTCATAGTAAAGCTCTACACACTTGTGCTACTCTAACTCAAATTTATGATCAATCTTGAGATGTTAACAAGTTTTGGTGCTCTCCAACCAAACAGAGATGGACAAGATTTCCCAATACATGATTTATTCAAGTCCCTCCTCCCTGTTGAGGAAGTTGAGATTGTCAAAGAGCCTTCTTATCCCTCTGAGCACCTATTTGGCTGGTAATAATGTTTTCCCCCAGTTAGATGGGTAGGCTTGCTTTTGTTAAACCAATGTGATATTCACAGGTTTTTGTGAGTTCCCAGGGCACTTATAGGAACACTGCCTTTCAGTGAGTTGCTCATACTTACTTTTTGTGTGTCTGTGTAAACTCTGACAGATACTTCTCTTGTGTTCTGTCTGTTTTATTTACAAGCTTTCTCTTTATGTATATATAAAGTTAAAACTTTTGTTCTGATATTTCACTTAACGAGGAATAAAGACATATGTCTTCACTAGCCTTTTTTAAGCTGACATTGACAAAAGAGCCCACATGTGGCCTGATTTAGGAGGGTTATGTATTTCAGTTTTTAAGGCTATATATTTCATGAAAGAGATAAACAGTCATCTGGTATGTAAGTGCAGAAATTAAATCCCTGAAGAGAATAGGTACTCTACATGTATAAAACCTTCTGAATCATAGCTGATGCTGTCTAAAGGGTAAAATAATGTTGTTGTTCTTATGTTTGAGCATCATCAGTGTGATACTCATTGTTCCTCAGAATAAAATAATTGAAGCAATTTATTCTTAAGACATATGCTATGTAACTCTATCTATTATTGTTGTAGCAAATAAGGCTTTTTTCTAGTTTTAATAGCATGGCCCAGTACACAGGGGGAATGATAAAAAATATGATACTTTTTCTTCTGAGACTAAGGATTCCATTCTGCCCAGAAATACTTTTTAGCTTGTCTGTTTACCCTGTAAACCAAAGTGTTCAACTAAGATCGGGTTAGCTAGACCATACAATATAAAGTAGACAACTTACATAAACCTTCTTTTCCTTTACTATATGAGTTAATCTTAGTCTAAGGGGCTGAATTAACATTTCAGTTATGGAGCAACTATTTGAGTATTTGGTCCAGAATGTGAATGCTTTAACAAGGGAGTTACTTTACTAGTTCACTGTTTTTAAACCACAGATGGAAGCTGGCACTGTACATTAACTTTTATACTCAATAAAATTCAAAAAGGACAGAAAACCAGTTTTGTCATTACTGTTATTTTAGTTCTATCTGGCCCTTTTTTAGTTCTATCAGACCTAAATCAATTTGACCAAGATGGTTGTGAGTGAAAAGAACAAAGGAGTTTGTTGACAAAGCGAGGACAGCTGAATGGATCAGGAGGTGAGATGGGGTGATAGAGCAGCAACTTGAGAAAATAGGAAAAATCATTAAGATATAGAAACTGTATGTGCACTCAGGGATATGAGCAGGATTGATTCGGTGAGAGGAGAAAGGTAGGACAGAAGAGGCAGTCAGAGGGTAATAGAGGGCAATAAATTGTTTCTATTTTAATATGGTGTGTGGAGAACAGGGGGCTCAAGGGAAATAGCAATCTGGAGATTCATGTGCAGCTGTCAATATGATGAGTTTTGTGTATACAAAATATATTGCTTGCTATCGTGGGTATAGTTTGAAGACTGTCTACTTTGCACAAATTGTTCATATGGAAATTACTGGCATGCATAAGACAGTCTATGAACTATAAATGTAGATGTCATGCTGAAAAAATATACATACTGAAGTTCACATGGGTCCATATAGAAGTATTGTAAAAAGCACATCCTATACTAACATTAGGAATTCATCCTATTCACTTGATCATCTAAAACTGGCTGCAGAACTGAGTTTTGACACAGGACTTAGAGCCTTATTAGACTCTCTGTTGTCACTGTCAGGGACTGGACCCCTAGCCATTCCCTCCCAGATGTTCCATGTTTATCTCTCAAACAATGGGCAGAACATTTTCTAAAGAAGAGGCTCCACCAGGAGTTCTTGGGCAGAGCACTCAGACATAACATTTCTAAAGAAGAGATGCCACTATGTCTGCGAACGGCTGGGACAGGGTATGTTGGAATAAAAGATATTTTCTGAACAAACATTAGCAAGCTGTTAATGTTTTGAGTGATGGCACACCTGTTGAGGTGAGGCATGGGTGCTGAGGGCTGGAGTCCTCTCCCCAGTGGAGCACCAGCTGCCCTCCCCACTAAGCTGACCTGTATGCAGGGTTGTTGCGCCCCCGAAAGGTCAGCCCCAAAGGTGACCTGGATGCAGCCCCCATCCTGAAGACTGGTCCAGGAACTGTATAAAAGGTGAAGCCCAAGCTACACTCTTTTGTCAACCCATCATCACTACATGCAAGGAGTTTCTGCCTGAAATAAAGATTTCTGCCTGAAGAGAAGACACATTCTGGAACGAGGGGTTGGTGATGTTCTCTGTGTTTGTGTTTGTCTCTTTGTGTGTGTCTCTCTGTCTTTCAGCACTTCTTTCTTACCTTTCAATTCTTTCCTACTCTTGTCTTTTGTCTAATTTTTGCCTCCAAATAATGATTAAGCATTATTTGGTGCTTGCTTAATGGATAAGTGATGTTGTGGGATAATTGATAAGTGTGATTTGGTGCTTGACTCTGAGAAGTTTATTCATGATGTTTTAGCAGTTGCTGAGGTAAATAAAATTGTGTTGCATTGTTCCTTGAGTCATTGTCTGACTCCATCTAGCCAGTGCTCCTTTTCGGGGAATCACAAAAATCCTGTCTCGACCATCCATGAGACAAGTGGCTTCACTAACGGCAAGGTGATTGTTGCTAGTCTTTGATGTGAACAGCTTAAGTAGCATCTCTTTAAGTATTGATATCAACATATCCAAAGGATCAAAGAGGAGAATCATAGACAAAAATTTCTCTGTAAAACAAAACAAAAGAGTTAGACCTGAAAGTTACTGAAATCTACCAACATATCAAGAAATGGGGAAGGTGAAGCATGCAGCTACGTGAGAACACACTGTCAACATTGGCCTGCATAAAAATATCACGAGAAAAACTTTTCAGGGACATAGAAGGATGAAGTACAGTAATTATTTTATTGATATTTTAAAGTCATGTAATGGAAGCAATGGAAGCAGAGGTATAATATATTAATAAAACTGAGTCACACATGAGAAAGAAGAAAATTAAAAGAAAAATACTTCTGTTTACAAGTACTTTGAAAGAGGAACATGGATATAATTACAAACTTACTCTTTCATTATTTCTGTGTATTTATTTTGCTGTAATGCTGCCTGTGGGTTAGGTTTCTTTGCAAGTAGTTATTTCACAAACCAGCTTCTCTTCTACAAAGTCATGTTCCTGTATTTTTGAATTTGCAACATATACTCTTGCCAAGAGAGATACGATATTATAATTTTATTTCTTTTTTTTACCGCAAGAACAATTGGCTGCAGAAAGCAATCTTCTTTACTTGAAAACCAGATAGTCTTGGTAGTTAGCAAACATTGGTCTTGGAAGCCAAACAAAACTTCTGAATTTGAATTACTGAATTGCAATGTAATAACTGAATTGAAATTAAAATCTACATCAACAACTCAGTGAAAAAAGTGAAAATTTTCCATAAGTAAAATAATACAACTATTATGTGAAGAGATCATATTTTTGTTACTCTGAATTGGAGATTTTTGTGCTGTGAAAATGCCATTAAATTTACAAGACCTTTCTCTCTTTGTTTCTTTTTCTTCTTCTGTCTCTCACCTCCACCCCTGTTTCTCTCTCTCTCTCTTCCCCTCATTTTCCTTCCTTCCTTCCTCTTTTTTCTCCCTTTCCCTTTCCTCTTTCTTTAGTGTCATTGCTTAGCCAAGTGGCTTCAAGATGAAAATCATGATTTGGGCTGAAAGAGCTTCAGGTGAATGCAGCAAAAAAGGAAGAGAAACTGCCATGGGAATGTTTGTGTTCTTCCTATGGAAAACACGTAAGTGAAGCAGATGGAAGAATGAAGCAGGAGCTTGAAGGACTGCAGCTCTAGGGGTAAAGAAGGGATAAGCAACTACAGAAGTTTAGTGGGTGAGAAAGCAGTGATTCCTGTATTTTAAAACTATATGTGCTGCTGCTCCCTAAGTCTTTACGGTAACAATGATGCAGACAGAAGAGAAACACTGAGGAAATGCTAATGTAAAAAAGCATGCTTACATTTTCTAAAATGGTTGAGGAATTAGAATTTTGGATTACTTGACTAAAACAAGTTCCATTTTCTAACTCTGCCTAGTGTTCTGCTTCTGCAAATGGAGCTCTTCTGAGGTGTCTAAAGTTGGTGTAGTATATCCTGAATCCCATAAAGCCACTAATAAGAGAAAAACTACAACACGGTCACTTGCTGACAACATTTCTCAGCCTTACATTGGATTCCTGGAAGGAAAAGCCCTATATTTCATACAACAGTGCAAACAAATGAAAAAAGCCTTTTCTTTGATGCTTGACTACAAGAAACTGGTGATTTGGTTAAAATAATGAAAACAAAAGTAAGAGTTTTTTGGGTAGGTATGGCTGAAGGCTGGACTGGATTTCTCTACAGGTACAGGTGATAATCTATTCACAGCTCCATCAGTCTGAAATTTGAAAACTAGAGTCCCATTTTTATATATATTCACAAGTAATTTGTTTTTCAGTGTTGCTAAGTAAATCACACGCTACAACTTCCACTGACAGCAGCAAGTCATTGACATAAGTTGTGTGTGTAAAAAATCAAGAATGAAACAAAAGAACACTCTTGTGAAACATTTTCCCTTATGTATTTTTTAACTTTTCTGCAAACATTTTTGCCTGCCTGAGAGGTGTCATACAACACACTTTTGGCACACAAGAAATGATGTAGCAGTTGTTCAAAATTAGCCTACTACAGAGGTGAAAATTACAGCAGCTGAACAAGGACAGCAAGCAAAGAAGCACAGGAATAATCAGCACTGTGAAGGACAGAATTATTCATAGAAAATACCAATGGTTTTCTGTCTCATTGACATATCTTAAACTCTTACTATACCACTGATATGGTGGACAAGGACATCTCTGACTAATTTTCTATAATTTATGTAAAATTTAAATTACTTAACTTGAAGACAGGGAAATTGAAAACCTTTTGCCTGAAAGACCAGAATGGGAGCTACTCATGAAGCACTTCTTCACCAATACATAGTAGCTAGATATAAAAATAAAAAGGCTAGTGACAAACAGCATTTCTGTATTGCTTTATTTTCTATAGCAGATACAAGGCTATTGTGAAAATAAACAAAAATGTCATTTCATCCTTCAACTTTGCATGTCTGTATGTCTGTATTGAATACTTTTTTTCATTGCTGAGTTACGTGGAAGTCTAGTTGTTCTTGAAATGCATTAATATAACTTTTATGATCTGTGTGAAGATGTCCCCTGAAGTCCTATATATTTCTGGTATTGAAGAATGCAAACAATCTCTTCATTTACAGTCTGATCTTCAGGAGCTGAACCTCTCAGCTGTGATTTGGGGTGTATATGAGAATTCTGAGAGAGTTTGTTATCACTACAGATTTGATCTTAGCTGCTACACTGTATAAAGCAGACATGCATAGTTGGAAAGCTGGGCTTCAACAGTAGATGTGGATTCCAACTCACCCACACATAGCTTAACAGTAAGGACAGTAAAATGATCTGTGCATTGATTGCTGCATGATGCTTAAATTGAAACAATCCTCCCTGCCATCTTTTTAAAAGAAAATAGAATATTCTGTTACAGCAGAAATCCACAAAATTAGGGGATAGTCCTCAAATGTACTGACAAGTCTATCTAGTACATACCATATCAGTTCTCAAAGAAAAAGACTTAATAAAAAGGGTAAACAAAAAAGAAACAAAGTTAAAAGAAAAATTAATATAAACATATAAAAAGCCTCTAAAAAGTAAGTAGTAGAAACCAGAATTTAAATATTATCTTCTGTTAGGAAACAGTTAATTATCAATAAATCATTCAACTAAAAATCTCTATTATGAAAGCTTCCAAGACTTTATCCAACAGAATTTAGCTGGTTGCTATAAAATGAAACCCATTGTGCAACAATGTAATTTAAAATGGCCTATGTATACATATTTATTTCTCTTGACAAAGATTTCCACTGATTACCATGCCATTATTGGACAAGCAGGTTTTGTTTGCAAAAAGTGATTTATATTATGTGCTTATTGGACTTTCTGTTATATTCCAAGACTTAGTATATCCGGCATTACTTAGATATCTTTTTGGTAACAAATCATAGTTGAGCTTTATGTATTTTTGGATCAAAATAATGTCTGTGCTACTTCTACTTGGAACACAGCCACCTTCAGCAGTGAAATAGAGAATAGGTACTGTGCTGTCAGCATAACAGAGGCATCAGAAAATACTCTTTTTTCTGTTTTGTTAGTAAATATAAATATGTCATTGTTCTGAATAAGAAAACAAATTGCTGTCTTTAACTGTGTCTTAAGAAATTAGAGAAAAGCATGATGTGACTTCCAATTTTCTGTCTCAGTTGAAGTTTTTTTGCCCAGATAATTCATTTCATTCTTTCACCTTCTTTTACTGTTTCTCTGTATGTGATGATATAGTCAATTCACTGAGAAAATTCAGTAGAAATTTCAAATGTCTATATTGCACTAATTTTCATTTTTTCTCCAGAGTTTAGATGTGTTCTTAATTAGAGTTTCTCCATCTGTGAAATATATAAACAAGAACAACTTATCTACAATATAGTAGTACTATTAAGTGAAGTGTTAATAAAGATAATAAATTCTATATTACATATGACATAAGAGTGTCTATGAAAAAAGGATTTTCTCATATAGGATAACTTCTTATGTCACACTGACACATCTGTTACAGGTAATGGGTTTATCTAATTAATAGAGATTTGTTCACAAGGGACCTGCAGGTCATAAAGAGACACATGAATCTAAGCCTGAAATTGCCTTAAATCCACAGGTGCTGTACTTTGGCCATGGTGTGGTTTGTCAGGTGCCTAGAGCTGCATTTCTATTCAACTGTAGATCTTCTCCTATCCTGCTTAGAGTAAACATTGGCATTTCACTCATACATAAAGTAAGCCACAATCTAGAAATGAGACTGCCTTCTATCAGAATTCTCTAAGCAGCCTTCATGAAGAGCCACCACAGTGGTTTTGTTGACCATAGCATTTTTTTTTAAGTTAAATAGAATCACAGAATCATAGAATGGTTTGGATTGGAAGGGACCTTAAATATAATCTAGTTCTAACCCCCCTGCTATGGGCAGGGACACCTCCCACTAGACATGGTTGCTCAAAGCCTCATCCAGCCTGGTCTTGAACACTTCCAGGGATGGGGAATCCACAACTTCCCTGGGCAACCTGTTCCAGTATTTCACCACCCTCACAGGAAAGAATTTCTTCCTGATAGCTAGTTTAAATCTGCCCTCTTCCAGTTTAAATCCATTACCACTTGTCCTGTTGCTACGTGTCCTTGTAAAAAGTCCCTCCCCATCTTTCCTGTAGGCCTCCTTCAAGTACAACCCCCGCTCTCTCAGCCTGTCCTCACAGGGGAGGTCTTCCAGCCCTCTGATCATCTTTGTGGCCCTCCTGTGGACCCGCTGCAACAGCTCAGTGTCCTTCTTGCGCTGGGGGGCCCAGAGCTGGATGCAGTACTCTAGGTGGCGTCTCATCAGAGCAGAGCAGAGCAGCACAATCACCTCCCTCGACATGCTGGCCATGTTTCTCTTGATGTAGGCCAGGATCTGTCTGGCTTTCTGGGCTGGGAGCTCACATTGCAGGCTCATGTTCAGTTTTTCATCTATGGACACATGCAAATCCTTCTCCTCAGGGCTGCTCTAGAGCTCACCCAGCCTGCATTAGTGCTTGTGATTGCCTCGACCCATGTGCAGGACCTTGCATTTGACTTTGTTGTACTTCAGAAGTTTGGCATTGGCCTACCTCTCAAACTGGTCCAGGTCCCTCTGTATGATATCCGTTCCCTCTAGTATGTCAACTGCACCACACAGCTTGGTGTCGTCAGTAAATTTGAGTCATATAGTCATTGAGTCAAATACAGAAAATGTCTGGAAGTGCAGAGAATAGTCAATATTCTTTTTTTTACAAGTGATTTATCATTAGAGGCTAGAGGGAGACCTTCTCTTGTCCTGATCAGTCTGTATTTTCTTCACAGGGGCATGCATCCAACAGAGAAGGCTAGCATATGGACCCTATTTACTGTGTCCAGGCCTGGGGTGCCCAGCACAAGAAAGATGTGGAGATCTTGGAACAGGTCCAGAGGAGGGCCACAAAGATGATCAGAGGGCTGCAGCATCTCTCCCGTGAAGAAAAGTTGAGACAACTGGGCTTGTTTAGCTTGGAGAAGAGAAGGCTCCAAGGAGACCTCATTGTGGCCTTCCAGTACTTGAAGGGAGCCTATAAACAGGAGGGGGAGCGACTATTTACAGGGGTTGATAGTGACAGAGTGAGGGGGAATGGTTTTAAACTAAGAGAGGGGAGATTTAAGTTAGATATTAGGAGGAAATTTTTCACTATGAGGGTGGTGAGACACTGGAACAGGTTGTCCAGAGAAGTTGTGGATGCCCCATCCCTGGAGGTGTTCAAGGCCAGGCTGGATGGGGCTCTGGGCAGCCTGTTCTAGTGGTTGGCAACCCTGCCCACAGCAGGGGGGTTGAAACTAGATGATCTTTAAGGTCCTTTTCAACCCAGGCCGTTCTATGATTCTATGAGTCTATGAAGAGGTGTGGTAGGAAACAGCTTCTCATTTAGCAATAATAATTTAAGAGAAAGGACTGAAAACTTAATTTATTGCAGGAAATCATCCATACGGCCATACTCAAAAGTGCTCAGGTAATCTTTATTGTGACAGAGCATACTGCCTGTATCCCAGTTAGGTTTCCATTCTGGACTAACCTTCAGATCTCCTAATGTTTCTAGAGAGCTGTATGTTGAATATACATAACTGACAAAAAAAATCGGTGCTATGCTCCTTATAAAATGCTATTAATGTATCGGTCTGGTCTTCCATACATTCATTTGATCAATCTTAGAGCACTACAATCACTATTATGCATCCAAGAGTGTTCAGTGAGGGCAGTGAATGCTGTTCTAACCACAGATATTCTTCTGGGGTGCATCTGCACTGCCAAGGAGCTCCCCATTTTGTTTTCAGGTCCCCTGTTTACTCACATGACCTGCATATTGGTTTGTCCAGGACTGTATCTGGATGAAACTAAGTAACTAACTCTGAGAGTAAACTGAGGAAGGGTTATGGGGGTAGTTTTATCTGCCCCCTACATATACTAGTAGCATTACATATCACAGGCACAAAGACATTAAACTCCTTCCTCCATCCGGAGCAGTGTGCTCTTGTCTACACTGGTAGAAGTACTGGGAATGGCATCTGACCCATACTGTCCTCAAAAGCAGTTCACAGCATTACCTGACATGGACCAAAAGCATAACAAAGGAGTATTGTGGTTGTAATACTTCAAGTACATGTGCTGATCCCCCATAGTTTTTTATATAGGAGAGCGAGGGGACAACATATGAATACAGTAGGAAATTTGGAGCAAACAGAATGTGGTAGAGATGCAGTCACACTGGAGACTTGTAGCTTTTATGGACAAAAATGTGAGTTTGTGTCATACAGCTAGTAGGCCACACATTATAACCCAAAATTAGTATCTTTATCAGTGTAACCTATGTTGTCTGCCTATAGACTGGTTTCAGCTGGGATAGAGTTAATTTTCTTCCTAGTAGCTGGTATAATACCATGTTTTGGATTTAGGATTAGAATAATGTTGACAACACACTGATGTTCTAGTTGTTGTCAGGAAGTGCGTACTCTAAGTCAAGGACTTCTCAGCTTCTCATACTGCCCTGCCAGCAAGGAGGTTGAGGGTGCACAGGAGCTGCGAGCGGACACAGCCAGGAAAGCTGACCCCAACAGACCAAAGGGATTTTCCATACCATATGACATCATGCTGAAAACTGGGGGGGGAGGTGGATGGGAAGGAAGGGAAGCGCAGCTGCTTGGGGACTGGTTTTGTATCAGACAGTGGGTGGTGAGCAATTGCATTGTGCATCACTTGTTTTGTATAAATATTGTTAGTTTCTCTTCCTTTTCTGCCTTATTAAAATGCCTTTGTCTCAGTCGACAATTTTTACCTTTTTTCAGATTCTCTCTCCCATTCCACTGTGGGGGAGTGAATGAATAGCTGTGTGGTGTTTAGCTTCCTGCTGGGTTAAACCACAACAATTAACTACAGAAATTATGAATCAGGAGGAAATGTTTTATACTTCTTCTTGTATTTCAGCATCAGAAAGGGACAACAAAGGTCTTTCCTACAGAAGTTGCTCATTTTCAGTCCTCTTCTGATCAAGATATTACCCAAACTTCTGTCACACAGACCTCTAATCTAGTCTCAGACAGTAGTATACTGCCAGAAAAGCTCTCCTAACAGGTCTATCCTGAAATGTCTTTAGAGGACCTAAGAAAAACAGGCCTATCACCCTAACTTATTTCCAGAAACTTGAATATTGTCCCACTGAGACGAATGCTTCCACAAAATTCACTATGAACCTTTCCCTAATGAAAGTAGCTCTTATATGCTGAGTAAACTGTAGAAAGAAAATATTACTTCTTTAGTCTCAGATACTCTTCACTGACACAGTCACAGCATCCAGATCCTGGAATTTTTCTCAATAAGCAATTTCTTATCTTCATGTTTTTCAAGAAATATTTATAAGGGATAAAAATAAACGTTTGCTTTTTCATTTCATTAAGCATGCTTACTTATGCACTGGTTAAATGTAATGATCATCTGTTCCAGCTAGCTTGAAAGCTTTTTCAAATTAGTCTCTTAAAATGTTTAGGTACAGAGAGAGAGAAACCATTAAAGCAAATTTTTTTCCCTGTGGACCTGAGGAGTCTACAGAGCAATAACTTACAAAAACAAACAAACTGCAAAGCAGCCAGATAGACATGACTGCCATTCTATTGTCATAAATTTGACATCCTTGGAATATTATTTTTAAGGACTGGAAAGATAACAAACTAAATTTTGCTCTCAGTTACAGTGGAGCAGCTCCAAATTTACTCATTTTCTTGGCAACTGTGAGGACATATTTTATTCCTGATAAAAACTTTGTTTATAGAGCTTAAAGGCAACACTACAGAAAAAATACAATATACACAGCAGGTGTATTTAGGTGTTCCTGCTTTGCGACAGTAGTAAATGTAGTAGTAAATAGGGTGAATGGCTGCTATCACACAACAAATCATTATTATAAAACAATGCATGTTAACAACTGAAATAAATTGTGAAAGTTAATTATTTTATTTTCTTTACATTTTAAATGACATTCATGGAACGGATGACTTACATAGATGCACAATTTATTGCTCCCTTCCTTTCCTTTACTGTGCATAAATTCAATTTACAGAAGTCCCTGCTTTTTATTCCTGTTACATACATACTTTGAACAACAGATCATGCTATTAAATGGAGGATTAATTACTACACAGAAAATGTATAGAGATTCTACTTCAGATCATGGGATTTCCTATGCTTCCATTTGCTGCAATGTTCAAGAACCAAAGGCAGGTCTATCTAGCTGTCTACTGCCCAGCTGAGTGTCCTTTACATGAGAATTTCACGTAAGCAAAAAAGTCTCTCCAGAGTGTCCCCTGACCTTCTTTTCCTTCTATTGCTGATTGTCTCTTTGGTTATGGTAGGGGATTTATGAAGGAAAGAGAAGATATGCATTCCATTACCTATAAAATTCTTATGTGAACTTTTCTGATGACCTCTTGAAGCTTTTTTCCTCCTTCTATGTGTAAGCTTCTCATGAGAAAATTTTCCACCCTTATCCGTTATACACTTCATTCTGGCTCAGTGACCTGCACTGTCTCAGGAAAAAAAAAACCAAAAAAACAACCAAACAAAAAGCAACACAGCTGTTGAAGTAATTTAAAGGTTAAAGTCAATCTTAAAAGTAGCTAGACTCATCCATTAATTACTTTAAAATGAGACCTTATGTTGGCAGAGAAATCCAATCTTTATTGAAGAGAATAGAGCCTTCTGTGTTTGTGATCGTTAGAATATGGAGAAGGCGATATACAACATTTTTACCAGCTGGAATTTGTGCATGACTTTGACACACAGACTCAGAGGCACTTGACCTACAGTCATCTAACCTGGAGGTGTCAGGATCCTCTGAGTAGGAGAAAGATTAACACTTCACAACAAACTTACAGCACAGGAATACAATGGAAGATAAATGAAAATTAGTCTTCTCACTTAACTGCATAAAGAGGATTCAGAATGAAAAGAATCCAATGCCACTTGGATATTTTGAGGGCTATTTACTTGCCCTGGAAAGTGAAAGAAATATCATACTTAGCCCTTCAAAGCAATTTATTTCCTAATTAAAATTATTTCATTCTTTAAATATATTTTCTTTATTCAGAACTAGATTCTGTTGAAGGTCTTGACACTTTAGTAGTAGCAGTGGATGAAAATTAGACATATCCTAACATCAGCCCAATTTGCACTGAAGATCCTAAAAGATCAGTTTTTGTTAGTGTCTGGCTAAGGAAATCTGGTTATTTAGCTACAATTTGATAGTTACTACAGTCTTGAAGTATCTCTATTTTTTTTTTCCTCATATAAGTTTTGTATCTGATCATTCTCGTTTCTGTTCACTGGATTCTCTTCACTACAGAGCCTTTTAAGAAAGATACTTTCGTTTAACTAATGTACACTGAATAGAAAAGATTATGTTGTTCGTGCTGCAGTTATGTTTTCCCTTAGGATGCACAAACTACTATGTCTGATTTGTGTTTGGTTTTGTTTTTTGTTTTTTTTTTTTTTTCCTTCCATTCTAACATGTTCTACACTGATGATCTACTCTATTAGAGCTTCCAGGGAAGGTTTTTGTAAAACTGTTAGAGTCAGTTACACTTCAGCGTATTTTGATGCTGCTTCCTATGCCTTTATCAGTATAGAATAAGCATTTATCATCCCCCAATATATTTTCTCTGAAAATTTCACAAACTTATAAAAACAATTCTTAATTTTAACCCTCTTTTCCAAAGTACTTAGACTCTTCCAGATATATGTAATAATAATATTTCCTGTGAAATTATGTAGATATTTAAATCTTTTGCCTACTTTAGAGCAAGTTCTTCTAGATCATTCTTCATCAAAAAACCTACTAAAATAAAGGTGTAGCACCTATCCTAATCCTCACTATCTAAAAGATCTTTACTACAATAGGACATAAGGCAGGAATCACACTAATTTTTCTTGATAATTTCAAATTCTTGACAAACTCATTCCTATGTCTAAATTCTTAGCTACCTACCTGTATTGGATTAATGTGGCAAAGTTTTGGTATTGAGTGCCTACAATGGTGGCTTTTGTGATAAGATGCTGGAAGCTTCCCCTATGTCCAACAGAGTCAGTGCCAGACAGCTCCAAGACAGACCCACTTCTGGGCAAAGCTAAACCAAGCAATGACATTGGCAGCAGTGACATTGGCAGTATCTCTGTGATAACATCTTTAAGAAGGAGTGAAAACCGCTGCGTAACAGCATTTGTAAGAGACGAGTGAGAATATGTGAGAGAAACAGCTCTGCAGACACCAAGGTCAGCAAAGGAGGGGAGAAGGTGCTGGAGCAGAGATTCCCCTGCAGCCTGTGGTGAAGCAGGTTGTCCGTCTGCAGCCCGTGGAGGCTAACAATAGAGTAACACCTACCCTGCAGCCTGTGGACTACCCCATGCTGGGGTATATGGATGTGCCTTGAAGGAGTCTGTGATCCCACAGAGAGCTCATCCTGGAGCAGGCACCTGGCAGGAGCTGTGGCATCACAGGAGAGACACAACTGGAGCAGTCTTTTCCTGAAGCACCCATGCTGGAGCAATTTGTGAAGAATTGCAACCTGTGGGAAGGCTCCAAGGACATTGGAGAAGTTAATGGAAGGTTGTCTCCTGTGGTAGATACCCCACACTGGAGCAGTGGAAAAGCATGAAGAGGAAGGAACAATAGAGACAAAACATTACAAACTGACTGCAACCCCCTGCACCACTTGGAGGGGAGGAGGCAGCGAAAGTTGACAGCGAAGATGAGCTCGGGAAGAAAGAAGAGATGAGGGGAAGGTGGTTTAAGGTGGGGTTTTTTTGTTTCTTTTTATCCTACTCTGACTTTTGTTTGGCAATAAATTAAACTTCTTGAGACAATTCTGTTTTGCTCATGATAGAAATTGCTGAGTGATCTCCCTCTCCTTAGACAAAACATAGTGAAGATCTCCTTGACCCATGAGATCTTCACTATGTTTTGTCTCCCCTGTCCAGCTGAGGAGGGGGAGTGATAGTGTTTCTTGGTGGGCACCTGGCAGCCAACCAAGGTCATCCCACTTCACTACTCTTAATAAGTTTTTATTCTGTACAGGGTTGTGCTGATGTACAGCTTGTTCTAGTCCACTCATTAAGGACAGTACTTTATTCTGCTTTGTCTAGCTGGCATCTAACCTTCTACAAACTCTCAGTGATAACCGCTGTTACTCTCAGAGTGTTCTAGTAAACTCTCAAAAGTATTATAGCATACAACCTACTTATCTCAGAAAACTTAAAAAACCCTGATTGTCCTAAAATCCCACTAATTTCTTATTTCCCAGGCTGAAATCTTTGCCACCATTTTTAATTGTTTTAGGCACATGGTTACTAAGGATTATTTTATTGGGAACCACTAACAATTGATGGACAGCTGAGCACTATTATCGTAAAGTTGTGGGCTGAAGTGACAACTGCCCTGTATATTCTTCTTCTCTCCTGTAGCTGAAGGGTGTGTGATGCGGCATGGTATGCAGTGGTGGGGCATGGCATGGCATCTTCTTTTAAATAGTGTGGAAGAGGTTTAAGGATGAGGTATCTTTTCTAGTTTTTACATCTTTAACTGTGTTGAGAGTTTACGGTACTGAGCTATCTGCTCCTGATAGGTACCTTGTGTAAGCGTGATACTCCTACTCTGTGATCTGCAGTCTCAAAGACTGAAGATAGGTTTGACAATACTATCTCAATCTCTGTTCATGCTTACTCTTTTGGTACTACTAGATATAAGCTGTGTCCCTGTGTGATGCTGACGATGCAACATGCAGCTGCTGGCTGATAAAATAGTTTCTTGTTACAATAGTTGGTTAGTGCTTCCTTCATCCATGGAGCATACTTGGAGACACCTTCAAAACTGTTTCGTCACTGAGAATTGGATGACCTACTATATTTTGCAATTTTAGGTTTTCAAGGTCGGTACCTAGAAAGCTGATTATACTGTCAGTTGTTTCTAAGTAGTCAGACAGAGATGTCAGGAAGCTGAAAACAAAATTGGACCTGAATGACATCTTTGGTTTTTTTTATGAACTTCATTTATAAATCTGGATTAGGTTATCTTCATATGTAGACTGCCAAATATAAATATACCCATATAGCATTTCAAATCCATTCCTACTTCCTTTGAAACCACTTAGGTACAGGCCAGCAGGTTTCTAGTCTTACATTTAAAATATGAAAGTAGAGAAATTGTTTTTGGTGGTTCTGCAATAGACTGTCCAGGCAACAGTGGGGTTTTGAGTCTTCCTCTCCTCTCATAAGAACAGTTTTGTTTCAGTTTCAAATGCATGAAAAAGCTCTTTCTTTCTCTTTTTTTTTT
>VZTO01001905.1:0-14469 GCA_013400615.1 Syrrhaptes paradoxus
TGAACTGGAAAACAGTCTTCAAATAAAATATATTCTTCCTCTACAACATAAATTGCAATGTTGTCTCAGTAATTCCAAAAAATTGTCAGTTTTGTTTCTATCTTAGTACTAGACAGTTATAAAGTATTATTTTAATATACACAAAATTATTCAATATCCAAATTTTAACCAAGTTGTGGTACTGGAATTGTCTTTGATTATCATTTTTGTCTTCTCCATAACCACATTCCAGCACTAAAATATGTCATGGATATTAAGTAATATCACATCTAGAGTTTTGTTGGATTTTTTTGCTTGAACAGTAATAACAAATGGATTTTTGAAAACGATAACAGGAACAAAAACTATTTCTATAAAATATTTCTTAAAACATTAAGATACATGTATTAACATTCCAGGAATTTATTTTTAAAACTGAAAGATGTGTTAACAGGACTTATGAGTATAAGTAACTTTACTGAAATTCCTTTGCAATGTTTTACAGGAATCTGGATGTGATATAGTACCTTATGCAGTCTGCTACATTCAGTACAAGAATGTGCTTCAAGGGTGAAATCATCTGAAGACCAGCATCTGTAATCTTCTGGCAATCAGCCATATGAATGTGCCTGATGTATGGGCAGCATTTACTCATCAACTTGAAACTTAAATCAGTAATTTGGTTATTCCCTGTTGAAATATATAAAGATGTAAGTTACAGATCTGACAGACACTAAGGGTCCGATCCAAATACCAAACTGAAATCAGCTGAAAGATTTATTTCAAATTATCTGGATGAATTTTAAAAATACATCATCCTAATAATTTTCTCAATTATTATACTAACCTTCAATTCTGACCTTGACAAGTTTACATTCAGCAAGGGCTTTAAAAGTTGTATCAGAAAGATGTGGAGAGTCAAGAAAGACAACAGACATTATCTCCCGGCATTTTTCAACCAGAGCCTTCAAAGGGGAGAAGATGAAATAAAATATTCATATACCTATGTTGTCATGTAACAAAAGATTAGCAAATATTCTGCAAATAATACCGAATGTTACAATTTCAAACAAATAGTTATAATCCATTGTAAGAGTAACTTCTAGGCAGTGAGCAGTATATAAACTACTGAAATTTTCCATATATTATTATGTTTAGGAACACAAGGAAAAGAAGTAAGTAACAGGAGACATGAAGTATGTCAGACACCTGAGACAGTGATCTAGTTAACAATTGCTTTTGCAGAAGCCTGAAAATTCTTTTTTGATGGGCGAAATCAGTAGCAGAATGCTGCTCCCATGTATTATATTTGCTTCAACACTGAAAAAACTGAAAAATTTTCATTTATTAACTGGAAGACTATAATTCAGCCATGCCCATGTAGCAAAAGAAGACAACTAAAATTTTGTGAAAGTGACTGCAAGTGAGGAAGATTTATAAACATAATTGGATTACATTTTTAAAAAAACATTTTGGGGGGAGAAATTTTCCTCTTAAATTGTATCTGCATAACTTTCTTTAAAGTCATTCGAGAGGATAACCCAGTTTCAACATCAGAAAATTTCTCAAAGTGCAGATTTTTTTTTATTTTCTTACTTGAATACATCTGTCTGTAAGAGTTGGCATTTTGTTGATAAGTAAATCTTGAATCCTGCTGCAGCCATTGGCAATATTTCTGAAGCCATCAACTGAAATCTAAGTAAGAAATAAAATATTTATGCCTTAGCATGCCTAATAAAAACAACACAGGAAAGGCTTGAGCTATTTTCAGTATTTTAAAATCATAGGAACCTAGATGCTCACTAAAACGAGAAATGCATTAATCCNCAGATCCATAGTAAAATATGTTTTAAATTCAGAGGGGATACAAAGAAAGATCCTATGCAATCACAACATGGAGCTCATTTACAGAATCCTCCATATGGGACAACATCACCAACCTTGCATACTCTAACAGAGCAATATTCACAGAAAGTATGAGCGGACAGATAGATCTGTCAATTCAGTTTATTCCCTTTATCACCCCAGGGAGTGACAGCTAATCCTCACATCAGTATGGTAGCAGTGCACCAGAAGATGCTTCCAGTTCTTGCCCTTGCAGCCTCCAGCCTTTGTAGCACATTTGACTGCTCCCCACAACTACTTACCAGTGGAAACAAGGGTCAAGCCTGCTTTCCTTCCACTCCAGCATTGAGTGAGGAGTTCAACACATTGGGTGGATTTCTGGCTCTTCTTTTTGCAAACTTAACATTTGGGTTCTTTTTGCAAGTGAGGTTTTTTTTCATGAACTGAGCACCTGACTTTAAGTTATAATCAAGGCAGACTGTGTTTTCTTTTCTGGCACAATGCCCCATCTTTTATCTTACAGCCAGACTGGCTTGCTCTTTATTTTCAGGCTGGAGTGGCCTTTTAAACAGACTCTTTATAAATTTATTTAATTATTTTGATGTTAAATGTCTCTCCTTTGTAAGGGATTATGGCACTGGTTGCACTGTTTCCCTTGTGCAGGGGGGGTGTCAGCACTAGAGGGAAACTGGCTACATGTCTGTCAAATGTGTTCTAAGGCTTAAAAGAGTTTGTGCAGGTGTCATGTCCAGACAGACAGAATATGGTGTGGCTCATGACACACACTGGCACTGTGGACGCAAATAGTCTGATGTGTTTTAAGCTCAGGACAAGTGTAGCGTGAATGTTTTTCCTACACAGGGTCTGTAACAGCCTGTAAAATGACAGAGTGAAAACCTTACCATCCAAATTAACTATAGGAAATATTCTACAGGTAATGCATGGTGATATAAATCCCATCAACTACCTTCTGTCAGCTGTCCCTGTTCAAGGTCAGGTCTAACAAGGTGCAGCTGTTTAACCCTGGATCAGGCTCCTCTGAAAACAGATCTATTGTAAGAAAGAGCTGAAGAAGGAAAAAGAATCTTGGGAGGCAGGAGGGAAGGCTGCAGAAAAGGATTACATGGAAAGATAACCATCTTGTAACCACAAGCTGGTCAGAGCATGTAGAGCCTGTTGGTGCACTCCAGGCTCTCACACCCCTTCCAACTGAGACGTCTGCTGAACAAAAGGGCACCATGACTTTAGGAATGTGCTTGATGTGGGTAACACATCAGTGAGGATCTGCAGATAGTACTGCAGACCTCACCCATCAGCATAAGTAGGTTGAATTTGCCCACCCCCAATGACTGCAAAACAACCAGCCCTACTAGTGTAGGGCTACTATGGCAAAGGCAATCCTCTTTTCAACTGGTAGTCATTGCCAGAGGTCAGCGTGGAAAGATGGGTGCTAGTTCCCAGGACAGAATATGAAATTCTGTTGTCCAAATTCTGCAGTTTTGTACTATTAGTATATGTAACGTAGGACAATGTAATCCTATCTCGTTTCCTCAGCCCAAAGTCTCTGGTCTGTATGAAAGGGATTAGCTTAAATTGTGAACATCACACAAGCAGCTGCATGAAGGAGGTACTGGGAATTCTCCCTTCTCTGCTGGTCAAGAAGCACTAATTGCTTTAACATGGCATGACCAGTTCATTCAAGTAAGAGTTTACCTAACCCTGCAAGAGGCCTCATTGTTGGCTCTCAAGCAGTGGAACAGAAGACAGCACATTTCTACAACATGCACCAAGTACTGTAATATGTTAAAGTGAAACAAACCACTCCCTAGAAATTTCAGTATGAGAGGTGAATTTCTGGTAACTGAGTCTTGTTCTTGGTCCATATACTGCAAAGAGCAAACCACTCCCAAGAGAAGAGAGGGTGTGTTGCATCATACAGTTTGTTGTAACACATAGCAATAACACCGTCCATTATAATCTGAACATGATGCCTTTTCAAAATAAGATTGAGGTTTTCACTCTTCTAAAAACCAGGCAGAGTTTGTTAATCAGGTTGAGTATGCCTTAGCTATTATGACAGTGGCATTTCCCCTTGTAACTGCTGAACAGATTTGCTATGAGAAGGAATAACTCTGCTCCCACAGAATGGTCACTCAAAAGCTGAGATAGCTTTTAGATAGCTTTTTAGATGAGGCTTTGAGGCTTTGAGCAACCTGGTTGAGCGGAGGGTGTCCCTGTCTGTGGCAGGGGGGTTGGAACTCAATGATCTTTGAGGTCCTTTCCAGCCCTAACCATTCTATGATTCCAATTACCAGAACATTCAGCTATGCTTATTGTTCAAACTGAAGAGATTTTTTAAGACTTGGTTCAAATGCATGCATCAATTGTAACCAACTAAAACTTCCTCCTATGACTGCTAATCAAAGCTAAGTATGGGGCTTAATGGGGCCTGCTGCCAATTGTTCTTGTGTTGTTGATTTTTTTTTAAATGAATATGTATGTTAAGAGTGCCTACCTAAGTTAGTGATCACAGTTAGATACAGAGAACAGAAATACAATATCCCTCATGTCTAGGTATCTAAAATTCAAATGCAAATACAATTAAATGATAGATCTTAGTTACATTACATTACTTGTTGCTCTGGCAACAAGATTTTAAAAATATCAATGAATAAACCTAAATGCAGATTCAGGAGCCCAGTTTTAAGCTCCTGACTTTGCAAATGTTAACCATTTAACTGAGCAGTAATATAAACATTTGCAAAGCTTACAGGTTGTTCTGATAATTGTAGAAGAGGAATTACAGTTGAGAGGATTTAAAATACAGGAAATAGGTAGGAAAAATGCTAAGTCAAGAAAGTGTCAATAATATTGATTGTGATTTAAAAAATAGACTGCAAATGCTAAAGCCTTTGTTTACGCCACTGCAATTAGGAATATAACTAATGTGCCTATGTTAGACAATTACGAAATATCTGTAGAGTAAAGAGCAAGAAAGACTAACTAGACCCAAAAAAGTCTGAATCACCTCTGGAGGCCCCTCTCCCTCTCTAATTGTCATAGAGATATATTAAGACAAGTTTCTAGGCCCTACCTTAGGTTAGACACCTAAAATTAAGTGAAATTTCCATTCTCAAAAGGATAGATAGTAGGTAGCAGGTAATCAGATCAAACTCAACAATGTTGAGGCACAGAAGTAGTGTATTTGTTTCTGGAATTCAGTAATGATTGCATAATGTTAACTTCAGTTTAAAGGACTTTAATTCTCACCAAACGGTTCAACACTGTTTGCTTAACATAGCCATTTGATACCACAAATAGCCGCAATTTAGTGTTTTCCTCCATGCAAGCCAAAAACAATTACACTGAAGCAGCTAATAATACCCCTGCACAGATCATTTCAGATTTTTTTTCACTTGAACTGTTTTTCAACTTACAGCTGGATAATGGATCCCAGGCATCAGGTTAAGAAAGTTCCTGTGTGAAACATGCATTCAGATAAGATTCAATTAAATTAGCCAACATTTAGATGCTGCTGCAATATCATATGTATTTGTCTTATTTTTCCTCTATTCCTAGAAAAATAATCTTGAATTTCTTTTCTAAAGTCCCTATCTATGAAACTTCAGGCACCCTTGAAGATAAGGTGTAGAAAAATGAAATCTTGTGCACATTTTCTTTCTCAACTCACTTGGAATGTGAGTTAATAGATTGCCTCAAGAGCAAACAGATTGACCCAAGATCCATATGTTAGGCTACATATGGAATTTAATATTGCATTCTTTGTCAGTATTTGGATTTAATCAGTAAAATCCCACTTAAACCTCCTTCTTCAAACTCATTGTGAGGGAGGATGCTTTGAAGGTCATTATGAGTCTTAGATCCTACAAAATTCTGCAAAACACTTTTTCTGCATGACTCAGTAAGATCATTTTATAAAGGTATCCTTTTTCTTGCATGTACAGGATTACAAGTCGATGCAATGATTGTACATAAAATATAATTCTTTGTCTGCTATGGGTTTTCAGTCTAATACGTGAATGACTGATTTGGGGTTTTTTTTCTTAACTTGTATGCTAATACACTGTGATCTGAAATGAAGGTACATGGAGCAAACCACAGCTAAAGATTTGTCCCCATAGATTTAGAAAATAAATGGAGTGAATTTATTAAATGTTTGTATGAATGTAAAAATTAATTTAATTTCATCTTTTTATAGTTTCTTAATTCCAAAGAATAGCAACACACAGAATTTTAATTCAGGTTTTGGCTTATTTGCTCTGCATACAGGACTGCTTTAAAATTCCTCTTTTCTCCCCTTGAACCAATTGTATTTGTGCAATCCACCCTGCAAGGCAGAGCACTGTCTGCAGTGCAGAAGGGATATTGAAGAAACACTGTTCTATGATTCTAGTATTGTCAATGCACTGTGAGTGCAGAAACGTGAAAAATAGTGTTCAGGATTGAGGAATTACTCTTGTGGTACACAAGGGGCTATCTTTTTTCATTTTATTCCGTGTTTGTCAAGAATGATAAAACAAATTGTGACATCCTTTCAGATGTTTAGCACATACGTTGATGATTTTCTTCCAGATGTTATTTCTCTTTTAATTTTCCACTGTCCATAAAAAGCTTTTATTAACATACTCCTGAATTAGCATATTTCTAAAAATATAGAACAGTGCATGTGTAACTGATAATAAAGTATTCTTCAGTTACATGAGTTTGTACTCAGGAAATGTAAAAAATGAGTCCTCTACTTTAATAAATAAAGAACATGGCTCAGATTTTCTCCCCAGGTGATGGCCTCTTTTTGCTGCTTGATACGCCCGAAGAAGCCAGAATTTGACAGTAGCTGTGAAAATGAGAATTTTCCCAATGAACCCAGAGCAGGAGAACTCAGATGGTGAAAAATGGTGAAGTCTACACATCTGCCAATAGCTCCTCTGACATTCCAAAAAACACTGCAGGATGTCAAGAAATGAAAGGGTCAAATTTATTTTTCTCAGTGGCTTGTGATCTCTTATCCAGATGTTGTAAACGACAGAAATTGATAGAGCACTCTAACACATTTTGGGCCAGAATAGTTCCGGTCTGAAAATCAGCCACAGATGTTGGCATCAAAAAGTCAATTTATTTGAAAATTTCCATGTTTCTAATTTAACTGAAAATATCTCACCAAACGGTTCTAGTTGAACAGTCTCAATCTAATATGTCAGTAAATGACATGCAATTGCTTTATACCCTTCCATCTTTTCAGTTTTATGTCTAATAGCAGAAAATTTTTCACCTATACTGTTCAGCTTCAGAAGCAAGACAAAGAAATCTTATGCTTTCTAGGTAGTTCTCTCAGAACATCAATGGTGTAATAGGATACCTGTTGAGCAGGGCACAAGAGAATCTCTATATTTTTATGAAAATATCTTGAAACTCATTAATGAAAATATTTACTTCCTGTGTCATCACAACACAGCGTTAATTACTGAGATTTTATGAAAAAAAACATGCCTACAATTTATCCAGTATTATTACCATGTATTAATATAATAGTCAAAGGAAACGCTGCCTTGTTTTATGACAATGGACTAGAAAATGTGTGCTTAATTCCCAGTTTTCTGCCAAGCTATTTAAATGCCCCGGTCCTCAAGTAGCCACTCATAAAATCATTAGCATAACCACCCGTTTTACAGATGGCCTTTCTATACAGACGTTCAAATCCCACAGTAGAAATGTTAATATAAGAACTCATATGAAAAGAACTGTAATGTTAAAAAGAAAAAAAAAAAGGAAACATGAAAAAACAGGAAAAATGTGTTCTATAGAATATATATTCTGTTCTATAGAACACTTCTTAGCCTAATTTAGAGGTTTATACTATAGCTTCACTAAATTTTTGTAACTAATTCTAAAACATCAGCCTTAGAAAAGTTCCCTTTTGTTGAGATCATCCAATGAGGGGAAAAAAAAGAATTATATCTTAGAATCACAGAATCATAGAATGTTTTGGGTTGGAAAGGACCTTAAGTTTCAACCCCCCTGCCATGGGCAGGGACACCCTCCACTAGCCCAGGTTGCCCAAAGCCTCATCCAGCCTGGCCTTGAACACCTCCAGGGATGGGGCATCCACACCTTCTCTGGGCAACCTGTGGCAGTGTGGCAGTGCCTCACCACCCTCACAGTGAAAAACTTCTTCCTAATGTCTAGTCTAAATTTACGCTCTTTTAGCTTATACCCATTACCCCTCGTCCTCTCACTACACTCCCTGATGCAGAGTGCCTCCCCGTCTCTTCTGTAGCCCCCTTCAGGTACTGGAAGGCTGCTATTCTGTCACCTCGGAGCCTTCTCTTCTCCAGGCTGAACAACCCCAACTCTTTCAGCCTGTCCTCATAGGGGAGGTGCTCCAGCCCTCTGATTAATTTTGTGGCCATTCTCTGGACTCTCTCCAACAGGTCCAGGTCTTTTTTATGTTGGGGGCCCCACATCTGAACACAGTACTGCAGGTGGGGTCTCACGAGAGCAGAGTAGAGGGGGAGAATCACCTCCTTCGACCTGCTGCTAATGCTTCAATTAATGTTATTAAAATGCTTTCTGCAACAGTGATGCAATTCATGTTCTTTTTGGTTTTAACTGTTTACTTAAGTACTCAGTCATAATCATTAAGCACTGTTCCAGAACTGTGGGGAAACCAAAAATGAAGGAAGCTGTGGAATCCCTTTCAGAGCTCCCAAATACACTGGTGAGCAAACCTTCTTTCCTCTGGAACGGGGAGGATTGTGGGTTTTTTTCAGTTTGATGATGATTACTCTTGTCTGCATACTATTAGACCACACTTTCTAGAGGCAGACCCTTACAGCTCATGGTTACACTTCTGAACAAGCAGGAATATTGCTTTTGGAAAAAATTACTGGCATTTTGAAAAAGTAACTCAGAGGTAGGTAGTTCTTTTCTCTAACCTCAGCCCTCATTTCAAATTTCAAATCTCACACTGTCACTGCACAATAGTTTCAGCATGATTCTTAGGAACAAGAAAGAGACACTCACAGCAAAGAGCAGTCAGAACAAGACTGTTGCCCTATCTGCCTTCATCCTTGGTTCTGAAAAGGTTTTTTTAGATGGAAAATTAAACCGTTGTATTCCTGAGACTCTCTACCATTCCACACGCATTTTGTAATATGGAGAATCTTCTCAGAATATAAAGAAATGAATGTGGGAGCCTTTATTAAAATATTGTCAGACTTCTATTGTCTTACAGTTTGGCATTTCATATTGCTTTTGAAGTATGTTTCAAGATACAGTATGTATTTGAAAGTTTCTAAAATAGTAGCAGATTCTAAAACCTTATTTTTCTGTATAAATTTAGTAGGAGACCAAAATAATCCAAAATATTAACTATTTTTAGATTGCAGCTATAAATATTACTTCAATTTATATATTAAACCTATATAAAAGAGCAGCAGAAGTTTAATTAATTTCCTTCTCAGGAAATGAAGTGTAAATTCATATTTTTCCCGTGCAGAGTGGCTTTTTTTTTTTTGATATCTTAGTAAAAACTGCATTTTCAAAGTTCCTGATTTAAAATCCTAACTAATCACAACACAGAATTAGTCTATTTATGGCTACAAAAAAGCAAGCCTTGTTCTCATTATGCAGTAAGTACTAGCTGTTTATAGATCTGACAGTTTGCTGGAAGTGAACCAAACCTATAGTGCTATTATTCCTTAGTAAAATTTAAACAGCTGTAGTCATGTAATTCAAAACCCTGGAAGTCTGCTGCAGTGCTTGTTCTACTTCAGTATACCATGAAGGCAGGATGCAGCCAGTCATATAAAGGATTCTCTTCTTCACAGAATGAAAGAAAGACGTGATCTACAAACCTGAATGCAACCTGAAAGGTCCAAATAGATGAGCTTGTGACAGCCTTTTCCAGAGCCCAGGTACAGTAAACCTTTGTCTGTGAATTTTCTGCAGTGAGCTAAACTCAGATACTGTAAGTTGGGGAAGCTGCTTTGCAAAAAAAAAAACCAAAACAGAGAGCAAATTACTACAAGGACATGTTACACAATCAAAAGAATATAAAATGCCATAGTTGAAGTATTTTGAAAATTACTGTAAAGATGTTTGATATGAAATAGAATTACCTCCTTGCTGAAGTTTGAAAGTCCCTTTTGTCTGCTGCACTTTTTCCTTTGCTCTTTGTATTGCAAATTACTGGGGAACAGCACTATCATACAACATATTTCACCATATGAAAACGGTATAATTTTAAAGTTATCTCAAATAAGTGCAAAAGCATACTGTTTTAACTAACTGAGATTTTTGTGTGCATGCTTTGAAATCTAATAGACTTTTCAGTGTAAGTTTGCTGGACTGTCTTTACTATTGATTTTACAAACAGTGCCTGCTGGAAATGAAAACCAGAACTCTACTAAAGAATGTTAAAAGCATAAAAGTACAGCTAGAGTTTCTCAAGTCAAATAATTATTTGCAATGGTACTATTAAAATAATCTGAAAAATTGAAAGATATAGATACAAAAGGGAATTATCCAAAAGTGAATCATCCAATGTTAGGTTTTGATCAGTTCTTTTGGAAAACATTTCTTTATACAAAATGTTGGTTAAAAGAAAGCAAACTGTGTAAGTGGAAAACATTAATCAACAGCACTCTGTAAAAGCATCTATACTCTGAATATACTTTAGTTTCCATCTGCAGCTTTGGTTTATAACATACTGAAGACTATTCATTTTACTGAACTACATTTTTAACTGGAATAAATAACAATTGCCACAGGCACCACAAATGAAAGCATACAGAAAACCAAAACCCAGAGTTAGGACCTACTGCTCTGGTAGAAATTTCGTTGTAGGGATATAGCCATGCCGTTCTGCAAGTCAGCAAAAGTAGGCATTTTGAAGAAAGATGGGAACACCCACCAAGGAGCTGACTGCTTAAGGAGTGACATACATTTTTGGAAATCAGTTTATACTTTCAGTGTAGAGTGGGGAAACATGTTAACTTGAACTGAACAAAAAAAAAAAAAAGGAGAGATAGGAAGCTAGAAAAGAATGTTATTGTAAAAAAAAAGGATAATACAAAAATATTAAGAAATTAAATATAAGATCACATTTCAGGGGAAAAAAACCAAGACACACTATGTGCATCAGAACCAGATATTAGAATATAAGGACATGTTTGTGGTGCATTTTTTTAAAAATTGAAACACTTAATTCACATTAAATACAGAAATTAAAGTACCCTCCTTTGTACAAGCAAAAGCTTTGGCATTTTAGTGACATATTCCATAGAAATGAGTGGGGAAAATCAAACTCAGAGAGAGAACACTTCCAAACCTATCTAACAAAACAGATAATAAATTAAGGGCCTGGTTTTTATACTATGGCAGTTCTGAGTCTTTTTAAAGTATGTTGCTACAAGGTTGCACAAGACACAGGGGAGCCTTTCCCACTGCATTTTGAAGACAGTGATCAAAACCTTCCAATACTTCTGAAGAAACACTGATTTTCCTTAGAGGTCATATGACCCATTTTTATGATCTGGGAATTTGAACACGTGCCACCTTCTGCCATTTTTAAAGTGATGGCTTTCTTAAAACTTAAGCTTGAGCACAGAGTAATAAAAATCCTTGTTTTGTGTTATAGCTAAATTCTGCAGGAATTCTGTTCTTGTTCTTCAAGTAATTTTGGCATTAGCAATCTCGGGGCCATTGTTTCAAAGCAATATTCATGTCTACCATATGCAACAAACCTTTCAGAGAGAAATTGTAGCTGATGATCTGTGTTGCATAATATGGAGGTTAAAATGCTCGTATGGAACAGCAGGACAGAATCAAAAAATACCAAACACTTTTAGCACAGTCAGCCTACACTTCACTTGTTCCCTGTTCCGATAACAGACATCTGATATACAACAGCAAACTTCATGTGCCGTGTTATGAAATCCAATACTGCCACCTCTAAGAACTTTGTATTAGTTACCTCATCACACAGGACCTGTGGTGAGCTAACGCTTTTGAGATGGCATGTGAAATCTTTATAAGATTTGTTTGTCTGCTATCAAAATCTTCACAGGACAGCAACTTTTTATACATCCCCATAATCTCCAAAACAATAAGCTTTGTTTTTTGTCCAAAAATTGTCAATAAAAACAGTGGTATCTTATGGTTTTATATCAGAAGCATAACGTGTGACTGGGAAAATTTCTTATTAATGAGGTACAAGTTAACAGCAAAATAAATTTCATCAGTGGAGAATTTTTCTTCTTGTTTTAAACATTTTATTGCATTGAAAGCTTCACCTACTCTGGAGAATTCTTTCTTGGGTACATGCTATTTAAGCATCAAAACAAATGAACGGTTCTGACTTATGGTGGCAACAGCATGCTCAGGTAACCAGAATAATATACACTGAGATTACCTATAGAACAGCTGTTCCAAACTTCACCATAAATATATGGACATTTAAAAAGACAAAATATCAGCCAACATGGAAAAAACACAGATTATGATAAGAATAATACTGAGGAAGAGATAAGTTGTAAGATTGGAGACACTAAATGGAAAACTTTGTCAAAACAAATGTTAGTTATATGAGGATATGGCACTATAGACTAAGAAAAACAAAAATCAAAATGCATTACACAAATGCCGAAGAAAAACATGTTTGTTTCTGGACTTTGTGGGGCTGCTGTTGAAAGGAAGACATTAGTTTTCCTCATAGGAAAGAGAAACAATGTACAGGTATCTTCAAATCTATACACATCTTTGTGATGGCTGCTGTCACAGACCAGCATGCCTCTTGTCCTTTATGGCAGCTTTAATGCAGCAATTCTACCTACCAGGCAGACTTCAAGTCTCATGGAGTGATACATCTAAAACAGGAATGGCAGAATTCTGTAAGAATGTAAATATTCTGCCTTCAGCTCACTGATTTTCTAAGTAAGATTTTGGAATAACTCTTTCTTTGAGCAACCTGGTCTAGTGGAGGGTGTCCCTGCCCATCCCAGGGGGGTTGGAACTTGATGATCTTTAAGGTCCCTTCCAGCCCAAACCATTCTATGGTTCTATGATTCTATGATTCTTTTGCAGTTGTCACACAAGGCCTTGGCTCACACTATACACCTATCCACAATCCTCTCTTGCAAAAAAATATTTTCAAGAACATATCTAACTTGCAAACTTATTCCATCATCTTGAGTAACTAGACATGCCCAATAAATTTCTGGTTAGCATGGTCCTTTAAAAGTTTCTGTAAACTCGGTGAAATATATAGGGTAATCTACTGTATCCTTTTAATTATACTAAAAAGAGAAAAGAACTGCTACTAACTCAAATGCACAGAGCATTTTTAAAATTTTGTACAGCAGACAGAATCCAGTAAATCACTCAAAAAGAGTATTTCTACTACATATGCCTCTAAGTTTCCTGCAAGATTAAAACAGACTTTCGTATTTCTGTTTAATTTTACCTTGACACTAGTCGTAGTGTTGCATCAGTAATATCTGTATATGATAAATTTAAATAGAGAAGAGCTCTGCAGCCTTCTGATATGAGTCTCATTGATTCATCCTGAATAATAAAAAAAATCCATAAGTACATTAAAATTATATTTTTATTAATTTGTCTTACATTTTTATGCAGAGTAACGGGGAAAAACATGAATAAGTATCTTTAAGACATTGTAATAATTTTTATACATCACAGCCTTTTTCTTTTAAAGCCTCAAAGTAGAAGACTGAGAGAAAGATGATCCTACTGGTACTCACTTTAAGTATGGTAATTTTAACATTCCAATACAAGGAAACATTATACACCACACAGTCCCAGAGAGCACATGCTTGAACGTTAACACACATTTACACATTTTGCTAAACCACAGTTCTTGTTAGCCAAGAGTTTCATGAGAGGCTAACCACTCTGATATCTGCTGTAAGAAGAATATGGCTGGGTGCAAACAATCCAAGAGACTTCTAGAGTGTGTTGAAGACAATTTCTTGATCCAGGTCAAGGATGTGAAGAACTAGAGGGTCTTTGGTTACTGCAACCATGAAAATTAGGAAATGAAAATTCTGAGAGAAGGAAATTGGACAAATTGTAGAAGAAAAAGCCTGAACTTGAGAGCAATTTTTGGCTTGTTTAGGGATCTGCTTAACAGGATCTCATGGCAGACAGCCCTGGAGGGCAAATGGGCCCAGGAGAGATGGTTGATCTTCAAGGGTGTTGCAACTCAGCTCATAAAACCATGCTGGGTGAGGTGAGTGGGGTTCTTGGAGATTCTGTGTATTCCCTTGGGGCAAATTAAGGTGAGATGACACCAAAGAATTGAATACTGGCTTATAACTTTAATGCATATGATTTTTTAGGGGAAAAGGAGAAATGTAGGATGTAAAATGTGAAATGTACCAGAATTATTAAAAAAAAACACAAATTACTTGGTAAAGACAAGTCATGACAACACTACCACCCACCAAAACCACCAAATCTTACAGCAATGTGATAACAACAGCATAACTACCAACAATACTAAGAAACCCACAACCACTCATAAAACTTGCAATCACTTATCACAGAATCACAGAATGTTAGAGATTGGAAGGGACATCGAAAGATCATCTAGTCCAATCCCCCTGC
>VZTO01001905.1:14516-26953 GCA_013400615.1 Syrrhaptes paradoxus
AGAGAGAGAGAGATCAAGAGATGCTTGAAGAGAAAAAGAAAGGAAAAGGAGAGAAGAGAGAGAAAAGTTTTCACCACTCTTTGGATCCTTGGAGATAAGCAACATCTTGGGGGGGGGTGTTGCTCGATCAGTCTGTCAGCATCTCAGGAGTCCTCAGATGGTGAGCACAAGCTCCTTCTCTTTGTTTATTCACCTTTTATAGACAAAAGTTCTCAGGTCTCCACCTAACTTTCTTCAATTAGCATAGGAAGCGATGGAGCTGTCTCCCCAGTTAGCATAGGAAGTGGAGAGGGTGTCTCCTTAATTAGCATGGGGAGAACCATTTTTCTGCGCATGTGCAAGAAGAGGAATGGTAGCATTAACCCTTTCAGCCAATTGAGCTGGTGGTCATGTGGACCCCGTATTAGATTAACTTTGGCCTTGCAGGCACCTTGGAGCTGGAGGCGGAGACCTGGTTCACTTTGTTGTAAGAGTAAGACTAAGTCCTTTGTTAGTGAGGGGAGCAAAGCCTTCAGTGCATTCTTCGCTTCTTCTTATCAGCAAGGGATAGGACTAGGAGTCTACAACCGAAATGCCTTGAGACATCACAAGGCCTTGCCTCATCAGGGCTTTGACAGGCAGCTGCAGTTTTCTGTAAAACTGCATGAATGGTCCTTTACAAAGGCCAAGGTACTCAGTGACTTTTGCCTCAGTTTTTACTGCTAAGGCTTGTCTTAAGGTGCCTCCCAGGACCCTACTAGCAGAGTCCATGGGAGCGAAGCAATACCCGTGGCAGAAGAAAATAATGTCAGAGAGCACCTGAGGAAATGGGATGAGACAGGATGCATACAAGAATATTAAGAAAGCTGGCTCCTGTCACTGGGTGGCCTCACTAATTTTTGAAAGGTCATGGCAATCAGAGGAGATTCCTGATGACAGGAAGATAGGAAATGTCACATCCATTTTCAGGAAATGGAAGGAGGATCCAGGAAGCTACAGGCCAGTCAGCCTCACCCAACTCAGTAGGAAGATTATTTAGCAAATCCTCCTTGAAACCCTGTCTAAGCACATGAAGGATGAAAAAGTGACAGTGACCAGCCAGCATGAATTTACTAAGGGCAAAGCATTCCTCACTAAGGCGACAGGTTTTCTATGATGAAATTACTGGGTCTATGGATAAGGGGAGAAGAGCAGCTGTTGTGTATCTTGACTTCAGCAAGGTCTTCCAACACAGACCACAGTAGCCTTTATAGCCAAATTGGCAAAATAAAGTCTGGATAAGTGACCTTAAAGGTGATAAAAAGTTTGTCTGGACTGCCAGGCCAAAGCATTGTCAGCAATGGTGCTATGTCCCCATTGGTGGCTTGTGGCAACTGGCATCCATCCCTCAAGGGTCAATATGAGGGCCAGTACTCTTAAATGTCTTTATAAATGGTTTGGACAATAGGAAGAGAGTACATTCTCAGCAAATTCACAAATTATTCCAAACTGGGGGAAGGGTCAATACACTGAAGGCTAGAACTGCTATTCAGAGACATTTAGTCTGGAAAAATGGGCTGACAGAAACATCATGAAGTTCAACAAAGGCAAATGCAAAGTCCTGCATCTGGGCTGGAATAACACCATGCAGTGTTTCTCAAAGAACTTCATAATGCCCCATCCCTGGAGGTGTTCAAGGCCAGGCTGGATGAGGCTTTGGGCAACCTGGGCTAGTGGAGGGTGTCCCTGCCTGTGGCAGGGGCGTTGAAATTCGATGATCTTTAAGGTCCTTTCCAACCCAAACCATTCTATGATTCTATGATTCTATTAATATAACTTTATCCCTTCCTTGTAGCTGGTAAGGCAAAGAAATGTATATAGTTTGTGAAAATTGTGAGAATAAGATATTTGGTAATAAAGCTAACATCAACATAGGACAGAGATGAAGATATATGTAAAGCAGAACCAAAACAGAGTATTATAAATTAGAGCCTCACGACTCTGCTGCAGCTCTTGCCTCTCTAAGTTAAGCATCATATGCCATTTTTGTATGAAGGTCATAAGCTCTGATTTATCCACGGTAATTTTTAAAACTTTGTATGTAAATATTGGTGTGTTTCTCGGCTAGACCCTTGGACATACAATTCACACCAAAGACAACTAAATTATACCAAATTAGATGTTTATATACTCAACACTATAAATAGCCTATAAATGGACGTATACATTATATGAATCTATTAAGAATCATAATTTCTTTAAAAATATTTCTTTTTAGATTGATTTTATTATTAGAAAAAATTCACATGTATCTGTCATTTCTAAGAAATCATTAACTAAAACAGAGTCAAACATTGTTTTCCATCAGAGAAGACCAATGAAAAAACATTAAAGAGAATGAATGGAAGCAAGATAAAAGTGAAAATGTTAAAGGAAAAATGGTGATTGCCTATTTAGGCACTGTTCAAATAAAGGCTCTCACAAATAAATAGAAGTTTACTGAGATATTTTTAGAGCCCAAGTGTACTACTGAATGAAGGAACAAAGGAACTTGGAAAAAATATAGGATGAAAATGTATTGCTGTTGACAACTCCAAACTTAAAAACCTTCCCACAGACTGAGGAGGTTTAGAAGCCTTTTTATTAAAATTGAGATGGAATATATAATTTTGCCCTGGCACTGCAGAAAACAAATGAAAACTTCAACGGGTATCTCTGAATTCTACTAAACTCAATTTTTAAAGTACTTAAGAACATGAGTCTCTACTTTTTATCAAGAAGATTTTTGTACCCAAATAACAACAGCACTTTAAAAAAATCTTCCTCCTCAGTATAAATTAGAGTTCATGGAAAAAATCTGCAGTACTTACATTTAATCCCTGGCATTCAGAGAGATTTAAGTCTTGCAAATTCTTACATTCACCTAAAAATAAATTTTTAAGAAGTGTGTCATATTAAAAGTGAACAGACAAATTCCACAGGTATGACACAAACATAAGAATTCCTATTACAGATTCAGTCCATCTAGGCCAATGTCCTCCCTGAAACTATGGCCACAGCAGATTATGGAGAAGAAAGCACACAAAACCAAAAGTAGAACACAAAGTTAGAGTAAGCTGTTGTGAGGAAATGTCTCTTCTTACACTTCATCGACCAATGGCTGGCATAGGAAGCAATTATACACATGAACAATTTTTTCCCTCTGAAAGTAGAGGTGCAGCAATCCAACTGTAGGGAAAGCCCTGCTTATCTTCTGCAGGTATGGAATTCCAGAGAATTCAGCTGCCTGACATAGTCTCTTTTGTTTGTGTATAATCTATTATTTTTAGAAACTCCTATTTTGCAGATTGTTGCAATTCTAACAAAATAATGAAAGAGATGTCTGACACTAGAAACAACACTTCCACATCCCTTCAGCCACTCTTCTGCCAAATTTTGAGTCTATCCTCCAAGATAAAGATGCAAAACATCCTGTTAAACATAGTAATACTTTTTGCCTTAATCTAATCTTCAAAAATAACTGATCTGTCTAAACTGAAATGAAAAAACAGGCCTGATACAGATCCCTAATATGGAAAATGCAGTACGAAAGGTTTATAGAGTTAAAAGAAATATATTTCAAAAGTCTTTAAGAACCCATTTTCACATGAAAAGCCAAATACATGTTTTCAATTTCAACCAAGCATTAGTATTAACACTAGATCTGTAAATTCTTTTATATGGGGACTATGACTTCACTGATATTCTGTAATACTGTCTAACTCAGTGTGTTTTTGAAGAGTAGAACAATACTGAGAGGGATTGCACAACTCAAAAGAACCTAACCAATTAAAATCATCCTTAAGGCTGCTAAGCCACAGAAATGACAAATCTCTTAGAAGGTTTTTCCCTAGCACTAAATGAGACAGTTATAATTTTACATGTGAACCTGCAAATGCTATAGAAAGCTGCTGCTCATTTTGGTATTACAGCTGATTATAATTTAGTTAGCAGAAAGAATGTAATACTAGTAAATAATTCCAGTTCAGACTCAGGAAATGGAAAGGAAGAGGAAGGAATATTTCCGTAATTATTTATTACATTTATTTATTACATTTTCTCCCCCAAGTTCTTCTCTTTTTATTTCTGAGCTCTCCTGGATAGAATGAGCTACCACATTAAAAGAATATTGAACAGTTCCAAAACAACACAGAGGAACCCAGTTATGATTCAAGTTATTAAAACACATGATCAATTTAAACTGACTAGCATATAGGTGCCAAAAAATAACAAAAAAATCTAATTTTTCATGTAAGGAATAAAGTCATCAATGCAAACACACCATCACACTGCGAACTAACAGAATCTGAATGCAGATAGACAACTGGCAACTACAGGAACAAAATGGAGAAACCGATCAACAGGTTTTCATATGTAATATTAGCAACTGGCCACATGGATTAGAGGGATACAATAGCATACATAGACATGACAGCTCCATTGGTCTAATTAGTAAGAACTGCACAAATACCGAGAATGCCCTACAGTCGAGATGTGGTTTAAACTGATCTACCAATTTGTTTAAAAATGAAAAATTTCTTTGCTTTCAAAATAATTTTACCTGATATTAGTTGATTTATTGTGCCACCTTTCCTCCAGATGAAAACAAGTTCTCTGAGTCCAAGGATAATGGTGTTTTAGAAACAGAACATCTGTGCAATGATCTGCACTCAAGACTGGGATTCAATTCCTTCCCAGGTGCTAAGGTCAAAAAGGACTGAGCATAACACAAAGATGTCCACAGTTGTAGAGAAAAAGTAACTAAGCAGTTAAGCCAAACAGTAAAGAATTAAAAAAAAAAATATTTCCAAAGGAATGATACTGACTAGCAAAAGTAGGAAATTTGTGAGATGGAAAAAAGTTAGAAAATACAAAAATCTGAGGCTCAAAATGTGGCCAAACTTCACCAAAAATGAAGGAAAAGGGCAGTGCATGGGAGTACTACAGGAAATTCAGGAGGGAACACAGGCCAAAAAAATACCAAAAATACGGAGGTAATTTTGGACATAGTTGCAGGGACTTGTCCTTGTCTTCCCCTAATAACAACTGGTTTACCCCTCTGTACTCTCCCTCCTCAAGTGGCCAGACCCGGCAGTGGTTTGCAGGAGGCCACGGCCAGGACCTTTGCACTCTCCCTACGCTCACATGACCTATAGCCTCACAGGATCTTGCAAAAGGTTATTTTTGAGTCCTTCTCAGAGCAGTTCAGCCAACTTTATCTACCTGACACGCACCATGAGAGACACTTGGTAGTAGCAGGGCTAGTTATGATAAATTGGGGCTCAACCTGAAAACAAGTCCACACTTGAGCACAGTCTGAAACTGGGAGTTTGATAGGCACTGGATGACTTTCCGTGGTCTGGCTCTGTATGTGTTCCAGTGGGTCAACACCCAGAAAGCTGGAAAATAGCAGCTTCAAGCTGCTCTTTCAAGCTCATCTTCCAAGATGAACTCAGATACAAAGAAGATTCAGCCTGATGTTGTTTTCCTGAATACATGAGAACCTTCTAACAAAGATCAGTTGGAAATTGGTCCATACAGTTTCCTACATATAATCAAAATGAATGAATGACAGTAGACCAGAGACAGTAAAAACAACAAAAGGCGATAGGACATTAAATCTTCAAAGTATTTGTGAAGCTCCAAGTAGTGTGATGATTGAGTACTTGACTGAATGCTGCATATTAAGTACAAGTCTCCATGAAAATGCCTTTCATCTGTTCTAATGTTTTACTTTTCTTCCAACACAGGGATCCCACATACCCCAGCTGTGCCTCCTCACATCTGTACAACACTGATTAAGACTATCCAAACATTCCAACTGTTCCAGCTGTCACAGAAAATATCTGGGGCCAGCTGAATGTCAGGATGCAGCTAGTTACTATTATACTACTACTACTTCTTTGTAAAGCATCTGACTGTAGGAAGACAAGGAATAGGAGTTTGAGAAACAATGAAAGGGAAAACATCTTAAGGAAAACATCTAGCACTGTTAAGCGCAATGCCCGAGGCCTACCGTGTGACATATACACTTACCTTCACGAGAAATACCTAGATTGTCAGGAAAGAAAATTGATTTTTGTGGCACCTGACTGGCCAGAGGATTTAAAACACATGCTGCTAGCAAGAAACAGGATTCGTAAACTGAAGAATAATATGTTTTCCAAATATAAAGCACTGAAAAGTCTGGATTTACAACAGAATGATATATCAAAAATTGAGAGCGAGGCTTTTTTTGGTTTGAATAAACTTACCACACTCTTACTTCAGCATAACCAAATTAAGAGTTTATCCGAGGAAATTTTTATTTATACGCCCAGTCTCAACTACCTACGTCTTTATGATAATCCCTGGCATTGCAACTGTGAACTAGAAACTCTTGTTGCAATGCTACAGGTTCCAACAAACAGGAATTTGGGAAATTATGCCAAGTGTGTGCACCCAATAGAACTGAAAAATAAAAAGCTAAAGCAGCTAAAAGCTGAGCAGCTATGTAGTGAAGAGGACAGGCAGGAGCCCCAAAACATAAAACAGGAGAAGCCTGATGCTGTCAAACCAGAATTTGATTCCTCTCTGTGCCACATGTATGTGTTTCCTGTATCAACTCTGAACTGCAAAAGAAAAGGTTTGTATCTGTCCTTATAACTGAATTAATGATTTTAATACTCTTGTTCACTTACTACATTCATTCACATATTATTTACAGCAAATTAATATAGTACTAGTACTTGCCTTACTTAAACTAATACTGTTTTTTCTCCTCATAACTACATGCAACAAGTGTGAATTCTTTCTGCATTTTACCTCTAGTCTGCAGCCCCAATTCCACAGATATTCTTTAATGCTCTAGTATAAGATATCCAACAAAAATCAACAGGAAAAAAAATGAAGCACATACTGAAGTTACTGAAGGACCAGCACCTCACCAGTCTGATTCTACAACTACAAACATACAAATCAGTCAAATTACAGCTGTGCTGAAATTGTTTTACTGATAGAGAAAAGCACAGTGTCTTCTTTTTTCCAGTGTACAAACACAAAGCTAGCCACAACTTTGACAGAAGCAAGCTGTGATGCAGGACTGGAGTTTACAATGCCCAAAGGAACCTGATTGCAAAGTAGAGCCATTGCATCCTCACATTTTCTGTGCAAGATTTCTTCTACTAAGGGAAGAAATTGTATGCTTTTGACCATAAAGGTCCTCCTCTGTGTTCTTCCTCCCAGCACACAGCAAACATTTCAGAGTTGAAGGGCCTTCAAGAAATGCTTTTCAGACACTTGGATCCATTCCATCCCTAAATCCTTCTCATGCTCCTAAAAGCCACAGTTAAGCCTTAAGGGCAAACCAGCTGGGGCATGTATCAACACAAAAGTGCACTTTTATTCATACTTTATATTTCCCATATTTTATCCCATGATGAAACAAAGCAAACAACAAAATAATTTAGAAGAGAGTCGTTCTTTAACATTACAAATCTGAAATAAAAAGCATTACTAGAAGTAGCCAAAATTGGGAAGATTTTTCACCAACTTTTGCGAAGCACAGCTTGCGGTACTGGATCACTGCAGTACGTTTTGCCCATGTGTATCTTGCAATATCTTTGCTGAACTGCGATATATTTTAGCAGTAACTTAAATTTATGTAACAACTCTGTGTTTCCTTACTCTTGGACCTTAATGCCAGTCAAGCTCAGAAGTCAGTATAAGGAGACAATATCCACATATAAAGAACTAACAACCTCAGTATTTGATTACATGGTTTACCTACTATGTATGTAATTAAAAAATGGATAAACAATGGTCCACATTTTGCTTTTTTTCGCCCTATTAAATTCCTTTCTTCTTCCTATGGATCACTTTTCTCTTTCTTCTACCATGCAGCTACCACATCTTTTTTATTAATGATTCATGCTTTTTTACTGGCTAACATTTATTAATTTCTTAATATTCACCTACTTTACCTTTTCTTGTAGAAATGATCTTAATTATTAGATTGCAAATTACAATGTTAATTATCCTTCAGAGGCTCTCAATTGTATCTTTATTACCTTGTGTCTCCAGTAAACCATGCTACCGAACAAAAAAACAGGCATATACTATAATCTTAATATAAGAAAAGACTGACTTTGCAGGTCTCCCCATTTAGTGGTATCAAAGAGACGAGCTGAATACAGGAATATACTCAAAAACTTTTGGCAAGAAAAATGTTTTTTTTTTCTCTAAGTTCATAGAAACATTCAGTGTGGTCTGCTCTTCATGGGAGCTCCACAGGCTTTTACAGTATTAAAAAAAAATGGTTTACTGTCTTTAGTACTAATAATGAAGGAATAAAGTTACTTCAGCCTCTACATGAGTGTACTAGAGGGTACAGGGACTCCCTCCTTCAGACCAAGAACTAAGCATATTAGTCCAGGACTTCCTGAATGTCCAGCATAGACACATTGAGTACGTTAAATATTTTTTAGGAAGTATCACATCTACCGTGCATATGCTTGACAGCTGGATGCAGACATCCCATGGACATTTGGAATTTCTGAACATATGGTAATCTTTGATGAAAGCATTGTACTTATTATCTTTGCATATGATTACTGTGCAGCAGATGCACAATTTCATTGGAATTTTCATCAGAAACAGGAATATAATGCATCTAAAATCCTGGGAAAACATAAAAATTTCTCTAACTCCACATGGATAAGATTTCAGAGTAGGAAAAAAAGGTCCATCAGTTGCCAAACCAGTAAGATGACACGAAAAGCTGCAATCCATTATTCCTTTATAATGGAGGGGATGGAGTGGCAAGCAGTATACCAGTATCTCTAAGGACATATGGCAACAGGTCAGCAGCTTTCAGTTAAGGTCAGAAAGGTCATGAAAGAAACATACAGATATATATGTATATAGCCACGTGTATGTTCTCCTTTTTGAAGAAAGTCTTATTTATATTTCATCAGACTAGTGATACGCCAGATCTTTCAGTACTTCAGAATGAAAGTATCCTATGTCCTTGATTCTGCTTTACCAAAAAATGTAACAAAAGCTGGATGCAAAAGAAACTTCTATTTGCTCTTCTGCAAAAGAATCTCTATTTGCAAGAGCAGTTAAAAAAATCTGCTTTCTAGTACTGCTAAACTCTCCAAGTCTCTAAATTCAGGCATTATTTGTATTCATTTGGTGATAAATAGGCCCTGAAACTTTGACATCTGTGCAAGCAGGAAGCACTCCAACCTTTGCAGGCTGGAGTAGTTATAATATTTACATATTTATAATACCGGAGCTCTGTTCAAAATCAGGTATAAGGCAGGAAGACTCTGATATGTTCCTTTAGTGTCAAGAATACCTGATGCATTAGACATCTTCAGAACTTCAGAAGTACACGGATGACACAAATTTCATCACAGACCCAGAAACTACTTCCTTTCATTTAAAGATGGTCAAATAAGAGAAACTGCTCATCTTCTTGTAACAACAGCCCAGGATTAGAACATTCACTGAGTAAACATAATCCTGAAGATTAGGTTTATTAACATTATCCTGAGAGGATTCAAACCACAGTTTGCACTTCTCAGGAATGTGCCCTTACTACTGGACTAGAAGCTATTCTTTCTGTAACTCTTGTGCAAGGACTACTGTAAGGATATGTACACAGATGACTGAGAGGTGCTTGGCTACTTTGGTAATGCCAATGATACAAGTAAGATAGAGAAGCAGACAGATAAAATGCCACTATGCTGCCTGGACATATAATAACTGTAAATATTGTAACAAATATAAAGTCTTAAATATTACTAAAACACTACATAACCGTAACTACAGAACTACAATTATAACTATATATATTACTGTAAATGCAACTAGCATTTTTTATTGCTGATAAAATTTAGAACATTTTACCCTTTTGTAATACAAAATAAAGGAGGCAAAACAGCACACTATTATTTGATTATGGAAGATGTTCACATACAAATGAACATTTTTGTATATAATCACTCTGGTTTCTTTTCTTTAAATGATCAAGCCCTTCACAAATACTTTTATTAGCATACTATCTTCACTACCTACCCTATCCCTATGCAAATGAATTGTACAGTTCTATTAAAATAAAAATATAAAGCACAGAAAGAGGCTTTACTACAAGCACTAATGAAAAGAGCAGTTTTCACATGAAATGTAAGTCAAGAAAGGAAAGAAATCAGAAGTTGAAAAACTGTTGTTGACGCTAGTAGTGGGGTTTAAAGGAAAAGAAAACAAGAAACAATACTAGACTAGCAAAACTGTGTGTGGTATGCAACTGTGATATCTAAGCGATGAGAATAATCTAAAGCTGACATGAGTTATGTCTTTTTAATTTTTTAAGATTTAAAGAAAGTTCCAGGTAACATACCTCCAGACATAGTTAAACTTGATTTGTCCAACAACAAAATTAGACAACTACGAGCCAAAGAGTTTGAAGATGTCAGTGAACTGAAGATATTAAACCTAAACAGTAATGGAATAGCTTACATTGATCCTGGTAAGACTAATTTTAAATATTCATTTGAAGTTATTTGTGTTTTATTAGCTATAAACTTTGATAATTTTTCTATCAGATATAAATGTGGGGGGGAAAAAGGGATTTAAAAATTTAGAAGTTGGGAGTCAACGAAGAGAGACTGATTTCAGCTGTCCTTTCTTAACACACTAAAACAACCAAGTGCAAAAATTTAATTCTGCAGACTAAGGGCTAACCATTTCCCAAAACAGTTGCCAAATCTAAGAAAACTTGACATATAATAAGGCTGCTTTTATATTCGACAATGAAGTAATAGACAAACCAAAAGGATTTAAACTCTTTTGGGTTAAAATTCACTACAAATAATTGCTTGTAAGTTATATATTATTAGAATTCAAGTGGCCTTGTTGACAATTTGCTTATTGCCTATGTGCATTCATTTTTTAATTATGAAAGCAGACACAAGGAAAGCAAGACAGAAAGCATGAAGTAAAAAGAGCGTTCTCTAGTAGCATTTTGGAAGTTAAATAGCAGCAGAAAGTGTTAATATCAGTAAAATGGTACTGATGAGGTTTAACATTACACGTAGTTGATTTATTTAAAGTAAGGCTTCTGCCATTAAATGAAACACTATACTTGCAAAAAGTATGAACTTCTCACTGAAATATGATGCAAAAGCATTATAATGAAACACCATGTTTTACCTTCCATATCTTAAAATATTAATTTAAAGGTTCTATACATGCACATGCACAAATACCTATATACATACAAAACCTACTAGCCCCCCACATTGTCTAATACATAATCAACTTCCATATTTCTACTTCTATACCACTGCAATAACAGTAGACTTCCACGGGCAAAGCAAGCATTCATTCATCTCCACTGTCCCTATTCCACACTCATGAAGTGTTTTATAACTTTACCAGCAATACAACTCCCCTATACTGGTATATTTATACCAATATGTCTCTTCTCAATGCCCAAGNATATGCATATTTTTTTCTAACTTATCTTTATAATGTACCAATAACTATTTTTCTGTTGACTAGCTGCTTTCTCAGGCCTCAATAACTTAGAGGAGCTGGATCTATCAAACAACAGCTTGCAGAATTTTGAATATGGAGTACTTGAAGATCTTTACTTTCTGAAAATACTGTGGCTTAGAGAAAATCCTTGGAGATGTGATTACAACATTCATTATCTTTTCTACTGGTTGAAGCATCACTACAACGTTCATTACAATGGCCTCGAATGCAAAATGCCCGAGGAATACAAAGGATGGTCTGTTGGAAAATATGTTCGAAGTTATTATGAGGAGTGCCCAAAAGACAAGCTGCCCATTTATCCAGAAGCTTTTGATCTGGACAAAGATGATGAGGAATGGGAACGACACAAAGAACAAACAGTAAAGAAGCACGGTGTAATTGTCACTGTGATAGGCTAATAAGGGAATTATTTTTTGGCTTTTTGTACATTCAAATATTTGATACTCTGACAAAGAAAAACACACTGTTTACATTTTTTGTTAATTATACTGATTGTAGGACCATCTGCCTACAAAGATTTCTGTTTATTGTAGTTAATTACAAATTGGCATTAGTTATATAGCATCCTTCATCAAGTAATTGTTTCTGACAATTTGTTCTGACATTCTTGTGAAATATTTTGGCAAATATTTGAAACTATACAGTAGAAATAGACACAAATGTACATAATGTGGTGGGGAGGAGCTGTCTCATGTACAAACACAGCTTATGTGTTGACACAGAACTTGCTGCAGGATTGTGACCAAGATGCATTTTTCTTGAACGTATTGCCAGTTCTTTGCATCTATCAGTTTCCTGAAATATTCCCAGAAAACATTTCTAAGATTTTTGTATCAGCTTCCTGTTGTTTCACTGTATATGAAAAATCAAACTGAAGACTAATCTTAAATACAGTT
>VZTO01001906.1:0-12982 GCA_013400615.1 Syrrhaptes paradoxus
AGACTTTCCTGTTATTTCACAGGTTTGCTCTGAAGTCAGGTGACTGCTCTCTGTGCTTTTACTTTAGACAGGAAAAATGTGAATGGTACACTTTGGCAGGGTTCCAGGAAGCCGGAGAATGATTCGAACATCAGAAGGCACTGTCAGCTTGAAGGTAATTGCCAGACATATTTCAGCTGATTTTGCATTTTCCACAAAGTTTTTTAAAGGGCACCTAGGAAAAATTCTCATTTTTCACCAATAATCTAGCTAAATAATTTGTCAAATCCTTTTGAGATTTATCTTGTCCTCAAAGGGAAAAAAAAAAAAAAGAAGATGAAATAAAGCTTACCCTAAAACAAGGAAACTAAGAAGAAATTANTAACTTTTCCTAGAGAAAAACTCCTGTGACAGGCACAAAAGAGAGTTGGCAAAATTTTGTAGGCAACTGCTTTGTCCAATTCTCTTTTTAAACCTGTTTTGATCAACTTTATTGAAACAACCTTACAGCTAATACATGGAAATTTGTCAGTAACACTGTTCAAGTATTGGCCAGTATAAATTCATTAAAATAACTATGAGAAATAACAACTGACCAGTCACCTTGTCTATTTAAACATAAACTGGACTTTAAAAAATCAAAATGCTTTGATAATTTGCTTAATGTTGCTTCCAGGAATGGAATTTGTATTTGCACTTCTTTAAGTCAATGTAGAACCATTACAGTTGCCCAATCAGACCAAAACAGACAAAGTTCAGCAGAAACAGAAACCAAGACATGTCAGATTAAAGTGGATGTGTGTTTTGTTCTCAACTTAAGCCAACAAAGTGGGAAGATGGCCAGTTGACTTAACTTTTAATGTCTCCTATACAAATGGTATTTCGGGATTTCATTCACTTCATCACTTGAAGATAAACTCTTAAATGCTTGGAAAATAGATGTATGGGCAAATTGGGTTTCTTGGAACCAGAACCAGAAAGAAGAGATGAGACGAGAATTTAGAGGAATTGCCCTCGTGATGAACTGAGGAGGGAAAAAGGGACCGTCAGTACATCTCATTGGCTTGCAAGGGAAAAGGTTGTAATAATAGGTGGAAGAAAAATTAGGCATTTCTCTCCAGACAAGTCTTATTTTTNGGGAACAGGAAGCAAAGCTGGCAGCTAAGTAAAAATCTCCGTTTCCACTACTGCAGTAAAATTATTTGAAGGAAAGTCCCCTTCACACAGTGGTGAAAATCTTTGCAAGGAGATTTACAGTATATTGCTATTGATCAAGATAATTTGTCACTATTGATCAAACCTTTCTCTTAACAGTGATAATCCTTCAAGGTCTGCAAGTCTATTGCATAATATGAATTTCTGTTCGATATAATAAGCCATGTGTGGTGGCCCACATAGCCTTCTCTGCTTACTTTTGAGCTGTATTCACAGACCTGATCTAAATCTCACTGAAGTCAATGAAAAGACATCCACTGATGCTGGTAGCCTTTGGATTAGGTCCTTAATGCTGCTGTTTATACAACCTCTAGAAAAATCAGTTTTCCAGATTGATAAGGCAGTAAAACCACAGATATACCACAGACACAATAGTGGGAATACCTGTCTTTGCACATAAACCCAAACCCAAATCATCAGTACCAGATTTGCCAGCCTAAAAGTACTATTGTTGAAAAAGCTGACTGTGCAAGACACAGCTATTGGACTCCCATGAAAGAGTATTACGGAGACAAATAGAAAAATGTTGACACCCCTCAGTGTCAGTGGCATCATTCTCCACTGCTCCTAATTCACCTTACAGTAAAGTGACTGGTACCCATTGTCAGACTAGGAAGAAAAGAACACTGCAGCTTACATGTGTCTTTTGTATATGTTTTGTGTGATTGTTTGTTGTTTTACCCAAATACCCTATTCCATATTTCAGTGGACTGGATTCCTGATTTAAGCAAGATTTAAGAGTACTGCAAATGCATGTTATTATGGCTAGCAAAAGAGATCATGGTTGGGCTGGGACAACTAATGTTTGTTTTAATAACTTGCTGTTGTTCATTTGGTTTTGAACAAAAATTACATTAAGAACAGTGTCACTGTAAGTAGTCTTTCAAGCTAGAGTCATTATATGTTGCCTCACAGTTCTTTGTGATTCAGCTGCAAACAGCTAGCAAATAATACTATTTTGGACGAGACTGTAAGAGGACTTGTGAGCACAGGACTGAACACTGCAAGACTTAACTTCTAGAGTAAGCTTACAGAGCACAAGGGCACAGTGTGCAGAGGTGCCTTCAGGAGATGAAAACAAAATAGCCTGAGGACCAGAAACAGCCCAGTTACGTTAAATTGGTGTTGCATAAACACTGCTTGACGTGAGTTATGCTACTTCTAGAATGCCAGCTAGCTCTATATTTAAATAAACAACTGAATTGTCAGATGGTGGCCCTCAGTGACTTCAAGGAGATTATTAGGTGCTTAAGACAACTTGAAATCTGGTCACCCACATTAGATTTTGGAATGTAACATATTTTTTTTGAAAAGCTTTTGGTTTTATTGTAACCATCAAGTCTATAGGAGAAAAACACTGTGCTGTTATCATAGAAGTTCTTACAGAAGCCTCTAAAGGCAAACTCTTGCAATAAAATTTTCTGTGACTCATGTCGTCTCTTCCTGTTGACGCACATGGTAAATAAAGGAAATTGTTTGATGTAGTTGTCTCTGCAGCTGACCTATGATTTCAAGGCAGAACTAGGATGTGAAGAGACCTGCTCTTTTTTGTCTGAGGCCCAGATTATAGTTTGTGAGTTTTAACACAGTTTTGCAACATCCAAGTTGTAAAAATATGAGGAAGATTATTTGTTATTGTGTTATAATTTTTTATTGCAGAGGATTTTCTTTTAGGAAAAAAAAATCCTAAAAATGTCTCTTGACTCAGAATTTGCTTTAAAAATAACATGAAAATATATGTGCTAACTTGCCTGTACAGTGGCTCTTTAATTGTTCCACTCACATGAGTTTAGGGTTTTACTGTCTAGCTTTATACACATTGTAGTCTCATTTAATTCCAACATAAGCACAGGCATTTTGAGGACTGGGATCTTACTTACCTCTTTGAATATAAATTTTCATGGTCACGTTCAAACACTTTTTTTCAAATGATAGCTGAAGAGTCTCAGTCTTGGAATTATTCATTGAATTAATCTTTGTTTTTCTGTTGATTGAAGACAATGCAATCTGTCTCACTTGCCTACAGTTAGCCTTTCTGAATCTTTATGTTAAGTTAGCTGTCCTTTAGCAAACAAGAGAATTACTGATGTTGTAAGGTATTCCTCAGCATCAATAAGGATGCCAAATTAGGATTCATGAGAAAAAACCCCAACACACTCCTACTGGTTTCTAGCAATGTGGGAAAAATAGGATAGCAGTTTGTGCTACGGTTAGCAGATAATTCTTCTTTGTTTTTTTCCCCTGCAAAATAACTTAGTGTCTCTGATATCTGTGTTGATAGAAACTAATTGCTAGGGCCTTTCTACAGTAGTATAATGGTGGATGCTTCACTTGAAGAGTGGACGTAAGAGTAGATCTTTCAAAGTAGTCTTACTAAAAGTAAACTTTTCAAGGAGTTGTTTGACTTATTATTGCTCATTGTTGTAATGAAGGTAGATACTCCTTCCATGAAAAGCATTCATTTATTGGAAGAAATGGAAAGATGTTCATCCTTTGAAAGCAATTTCTAATCTAATCTAAGATAAAGAGATCTAAATTGCAAAGATCATTTTTGCCCAGGGCCTCCATTTCTTGCATCAGTGTTGTACACTCTTCTGCTGTAAACTAGCAGGGCAAGAGGAAGCACTGGGTGGAGTTCTGAGTTAGTAAACTGAGGACTAAGTACAGATGAAGAAGTAAGCATGAATGAGTTTCCTTTATGTGAGTCAGTTTGCCAATTTGTTCTGTAGTCTTACTTAAAAGCAGTTGGAGATAAAATGCATTCTTAAATGATATAAGATTAGCTTCAGAGTCAAAATGTCAGCCCAAAATATCAAGTGCAATTCAAACTATATTCCTCAGAGTAACTTAAATCAGGAGATTTTAAAGCATGTTTTCTTTTTTTTTGTTATAATTCACAGAAGATAATATTATTGGTGATGGAATACATTTGCTGCAAGGAAAGAAGATAGAAGAAATGACATGCCAGGTGAAAGAACTACTTTTCTTTTCAGCATCTAAAATTTAATTCAAATAAAATGTATATTTCTTACTTCCATTCAGTATCTGCCCTGACTAAACTTCATACTCAGTATGCCTGTATATTTTAGAAATAAGTTTAAAATAAGACTCTGGTGACTACCTGAGTTGTGTACCATTTTCATCATGCAGATTATATAGGTATTAATACTTAGAAAACTTTTTCTTTCCCTGGGCGAATATATTTATGTTAAATCAATGTGCTGGAATTGTGTCTAACAAGATCTGTACTAAGTGTTTAGATCAGTCTTGCATGATCCCTATTGGCATATATATCCTAATGCTTTCTGAATTTCTATAAACATATACTGTATCTCCTCTTCATAATTCTATATTAGTTATCCCACCAGCGTGAGCAATTAAGGAGTTCCGACTCTTGGGTGTGCCTAACAGTAATAACATAAAAGTAGGTAAAAACCCATCAGCTGGTGAGCAGCAGAGGAGGGGAGAAAGACTTGTAGCTCTGGAATTAGAATGACTGTCATTTGCTTTTTATCTCACTTCTAGTCCAGTGTTTGCCCTGATAACATGTTAGGGTCAATTCTTATCTGTTGCAAATCAGCTTAGCTCTGATGATTTCATGTGACACAACAGTTTACCTAGTTTGGGAATCTGACTAAAAGTGTGTAACACAGACCTATATGCGTGGGTTGTGTCTAATGAGGAATTAATACAGTAAATTATTTAAAAGCTGAATATCTGGTAAACTTTCCTTTACAGAATATTACATTCAAGGTGAATATCAAACTTCATAAAAGGCTCCAAGCTGAGTTACCTCTGCTGTTTCTAGACAATGTCAGAAGTCCTTTTGGATGCTTAGGTTAAAAACAAGAAAAAACTGTACATGCATCACCCTGAAGGTGTCCCAGATATGACAGGAAACTGTGAAGACGCAGACGTTAGGCACTGCTCAGCTCCCGTGCAGGCAAGAGACATGATCTTGCTTAAAAAGAAGTCAAATGATCAGTGTATCGGGGCACAGATGACCGTACTGGAAACTGGTGACTTGAAAACAAGAATGTCCCAGGTTTCTCCTGCTTTCCCTCAGGGTTTTAGCTTTCTCTGTACTGTTAGTTTGTTCCCATTATAACCTCCTTTCCCTGCTGCCAAAAGGTAGGTGAGGAGGAAAGAAGAAAAGAGCTGTTTTCTCTCTGCGTCTTTCATTCTCTTTCTTTATTCTCTTCCTCTCACCTTCTAAATATTAAGAAGACAGATTATTTGATTTCCCACAGCAATTCTTAAGTTAGTATGAGGGGTCTCCATCTCTGCCCCTATCCTGCCATGGCAGCCTCTGGGCTGACTCCTGGTTGATGATCCTGGAGGCCATTCCCCAAACATGACAGAATATGGAGGGGAAAAAGGAAGAAGAAATAATAGGGAATAAGGCTTATGTTTGCTTTAAGTATGAGTTTCTTTAAATCCCTTAAAGCATCTCCCAATGAACCATTTGCCTCATTTTAAAAGCAAAGTTCTTTTTTTTGACCTCTAATTTTTCTGAAGATGTTTTTTGGGGCAGACGACTAATAAGATGTAGGGACTTGGATACCTCCAAGCTTTGGTACCAGTATAAGACCTACTGAACTTGACTTTTTACAAATTTCATTTTTTATGACATTACTTTGAGTTTTAGTGATTATTACCTCTGGCCTTCATTATCATCAAGATAACACTGACATAATGCCTTTTTAATCTTCCGAAATAGTCTGACTATATTTGCTTCCATTTGCTGTACTGCATTATGCACACAAATAAGGAAATGCTGAGAGAACAGCATTATGGGGGAAGCTCTCACACTTTTTCCACAAAATCATCACAAATGAGTGCCTTTATGAAGAGCCTGTATGCTGATGCACACAGCACGGGGAGCAAACAGGAGGAATTAGAGGTCTGCATGCAATTGCAAGGCTGCGGTCTCATTAGGATCACAGAAAGGTGGTGGGATACCTCACACAACTGGAGTGTACGCTGCCATGCAAGTCACTCCTATCTTCAAGTGGGCCAGAAAGAAGATCCAGAGAACTATAGGCCAGTTAGTCTTACATCCCTAGGAATGTGATGGAGCAAATCCTCCTGGAAACTATTCCCAAACATATGAAGATCAAGAAGGTGACTGGGGGCAGTTGGCATGAATTTATGAAGTGGAAATCATGCCTGACCAGCCTGAGGGCCTTCTACAATGAAATGGAAAAGAGGAAAGCAGTGTACGTCTTGACCTTTCTAAAGCTTTCAACACTGTCCCCCATAACATTCTCATGGACAAACTAATGAGAAAGAGACTAGAAAAGTGCACAATGAGATGGATTGAAAACAGGTTGAACTGCTGGGCTCAAAAAATGTGACTAATGGCTCAAAGTCCCACTGGAGAGAAAGCCCTAGTAATCTACCCCAGGGGTTGGTCCTGGGTCCAGTACTGTTTATCATCTTCATTAATCATCTGGACCATGGGACAGAGTGCAGCTTCACAAATTATCAGTCAGTGAAAAACTGGGAGGTGTAGCTGATGCACCAGCCAATTGTGCTTGCCCATCAGAAGGCCTTCAACAGACTGGAGAAATGGGCAAATGGAACCTCATGAAGTTCAATAAAGGGAATTGCAATGTCCTGAATCTGGGGAGGAACAACCCCTTTTGCCAGTACAGGCTGGGGCCAATTGGCTGGAAAACAGCTTTGCAGCAAAGGTCCCAGGGATCCTGTTGGACACCAAGTTGACCATGAGCCAGTGATGTGCCCTTGCTGTAAAGAAGGCCAACATCCTCTTAGGCTGCACTAGGCAGAGCACTGCCAGCTGTTTGAGGGATGTGATCCTTCCCCTCTGCTCAGCAGTGGCGAGCTGACCCACCACATATGGGTACTGGGTCCAGTTATTGTCTCTTCAGTACAAGACAAACAGGGAAAATACTGGAATAAATCCAATGAAAGGCCAAGAAGATCATTAAGGGACTGTACCTCTGTCATACAAGGAGAGGCTGAGAGAGTTGGGACTGTTCAGCCTGAGTAAAAGAAGGCTCAGGGGATCTGATACATATGTACAAACACCTGATGGGGGGAATAAAGAAGGCAGAGCCAGACTCTTCTCAGTGGTGCTCAGTGACAGGACAAGAGGCAATGGGCCTGAAATACAGGAAATTTCATTTTACTTAAAGAAAGCATTTTTCTACCATGAGGTGAGGTCAAACTCTGGAAGAGGCTTCCCAGAGAGGCTGTGTAAAGTCCATCATGGATACTCAAAATCTGTCAGGACATGGGCCTATGCAACTTGCTCAGTGGACCTGCTCTGAGCAATCCTCAAGGTGCCTTCCTGCCTCAGCTGGTCTGAGTGACTTTGTGATTCTATGAGACATGGAAGAACCAAATTTACAAACAAGAGTAAATAGAATAGATGGACATGTTGGGTTTTTTCCCCCCTCTCTCTCAAAAACAAAAAAAGAAAAAAAAGCAAACAAGCTTCCCTGAGTGCTTCATAAAAACTTTAGTCCCTCTCCATTTCCCAAATAGATGCTCATTTCATTGCATTTATTCTGTAAGTGTTGGAAAACAGGGGCTTGGAACAGAAGTACAGGTTGAGGGACAGAGCATGAGCAACACTGTAAAAATACTAATTACCATAAAAAATAGATTTACTTTCTGCATTTATTTTTCATATCTTTGTTCTTGTTTGTTCATGACTAGCAGGGCTCCCTTGATGGCTCAAACCCTTTGTAGCATATTGGGAAGGACATAAAATATGAAATAATACAGTCTTTGGGCTAATACATTTTCAAAAATGTTTCATGCCTCATTTCTCACGTAAATTCTTAGGTTGCATTCAGCCTTCAAAGTATCATTCATATTCATGAAGAAGAAAGGCTAGTGTTCATTACTTTCACTGATAAGCTATAAGCACTGTCAGGCTTGCCCACTAGGGACTGCATCAGTGCCCCAGGGAAAGTGCAGTCTCGTGGTGTTCCTATCATGAGGACATTGTGACCAAGAAATGGATTATGGGCAGATGATGAAAGTATATATAGCATTGTCTTTGCTTAGTTCTGAGGATCCTCCCATTTTCTCTGAATTGTTAATCCAATTCAAGTTCACACCCTTGGGACTCAACATCCCAGGCAAAATAAGGTGAACTGAACAAGACGCTTTTTAGAAATGCATCACTGACACTTGCTCCTCAGCAGAGGGTTTGCTGCTGAGAAAAGTCTTCTGCGACTTTCATGCTGTTAGGGTTTAACCCTCAGCTGCCATAAACACCACGCAGCCACTCACTCACCCTCCCCCATCCCCAGAGAATGGGGGAGACAATTAAAGGGGCAGAAGAAAAGAAGACTCGTGGGTTGAGATAAGAATAATGCCAATCACAACACCTGCTCATTGAAAAAAGGAGAGCCAAGATCTAGGATGAGATCCAAGCATCCCATGATATAGTGCATGGCTCCACTGCTGTACCACATACACTGTGATGGCCCCAAGATGTTACTAAGTCCTAGATAACTAAGGAAATTAAGACAGCTCAATATCAAACTGTTTTCAATGGGTGTCAGCTGGTATATCTCAACCATTGCTTTTATAAGCACACAGTACTGGGTTGAAAGATTGCTGAGCTCTCAATCTGCATTAAATGACATGATACTGATTATGTTTACTCATCTTATTTATGTTGGGTTTTTTTAAATTTTACTTTTCTTAACATCTAGGTGATAAACTATGAGCAGTGGATTCCACCACAAGTTCACAATCTAAGTGTGGGTGGTAACAGTGAAATGGTGAGTTGCCATGAAAATTGTTCATTTTTCATCAGCAGCTAGCAGCCTGGAAGAACATGTTGGTATAGTAGGATTTCCTTTACTGTGTGTAGCTTCCCCAAAAGTTAAAATATCTTTATCTCTTGCCATGCTATTAATCATGATCTCTATTTATCTTTTATGGAATACTTTATTATTGCTCTATGATTCCCAGGAAAAAATCTACCTATAAACCTAACCTGCTTAATTTGACTCTGCAGTCATTTTGGAGTAGCTGGAGTACCAGACTAAAATAATGGGAATATTTAAAGTGCTTGTCTATATTTTGGTTGACTGTGGCTTTACTGACATTTTTTAACATAAAATTTATAAAAAATTCAGTGCATTTTACAGAACTAACTCTTTGTATAAAGAGAGCAGTAAGTTCTCTGTCATCACGTACTATTTTAATATTCGCTACGTGCAACAAAGGTACTACTGAAACTTTCAAAAAATTTCTATAGTACAGTAATGATAGCACTATTGACACGGTAAACATACAGTGATTTTTGTCTTCTCATCATTACACTGTACTTTGAATTTAAGTGTATAAGTAATCATTGCAGTTCTTTGGGAAAGGCAAACTAGTTGAGGAAAAATTACAGATATTAGACTCTGCCATGACTAAATTCCTTATGCTGAGAAGTGACATGCTGTGCAAGTACTTTTATTGAAATTAATGCAGTTATACCCAGGAAAGAGAGTGCTCAACAAAACTGAGATTGCTGGAATCTGACCAAGTGTTTTACACTTAGCTTCCAAATTGCTGTATTTCTGTCACCACGTTAATCGTCATGACAACTCAGTGAGCAAAGATTTCTAAGGTATTCAGAATATTTTAGGATAAACAGGAAACAGTTTATGAGACACAATTTAGGTCTTTTTCTGTGTAATCCATTTTTATAAGTGTATTTTTAAATGTGTATTTTTTGTCCAGGCATATTTATACACACTTCATGCAAATTATTTGGAACTAAAGGGCAGCCTATGATTTATTTTTTTACACAATTCAATTTTATTTGTGGTGTGACATAATTTTGCATGACTAAAACCTGTTAAGCAGGGAAATAAAGAATATTCTTGTTCGTGAAGGAATTCTTTCCTTATAGATAGCTTTGCTTATAGATTGGGCAAAACACAAGCACAGCTATAATATTCAGTGAGCTATTGCTCTGACCTTAGAAAATAGCAGTGTGTGTGGGGGAAATATTAAAGTCTTTAAGGGTGTTTTCAATGACCAGCTTTTTATGAGTGGACACTTACTGCTCTGTGCATAGGTCTTCAATATTCCCCCATAGTTCCTTCTGGAGTATCCTTCCCCTTCCACAGAGAAGGCAGGTACTGGAAAGGAGCATACTCCAATTTACTGTATGTTACTGGCCCAGCCAGTAGTGTTGCACATTCTGTCACTGCACTTCCTTCTCTCATATCCTAGCAGAGGTATCCAATTCCAGATAACACAAACAGCAAGAAGAAAATCGCCTGAAACCAGAGCACAATATTTAACAGATTTTTCTCACTTTTCTGCATGGTTTCACTAAGCTGCTGGGGATTGCCAGGACAATGCACCAAAACTGTGAGACTAGGATGGTCAGTTCATCTGACAGTCTGTCTGATTTCTACATCAAAGNACACCTGCTCATTGAAAAAAGGAGAGCCAAGATCTAGGATGAGATCCAAGCATCCCATGATATAGTGCATGGCTCCACTGCTGTACCACATACACTGTGATGGCCCCAAGATGTTACTAAGTCCTAGATAACTAAGGAAATTAAGACAGCTCAATATCAAACTGTTTTCAATGGGTGTCAGCTGGTATATCTCAACCATTGCTTTTATAAGCACACAGTACTGGGTTGAAAGATTGCTGAGCTCTCAATCTGCATTAAATGACATGATACTGATTATGTTTACTCATCTTATTTATGTTGGGTTTTTTTAAATTTTACTTTTCTTAACATCTAGGTGATAAACTATGAGCAGTGGATTCCACCACAAGTTCACAATCTAAGTGTGGGTGGTAACAGTGAAATGGTGAGTTGCCATGAAAATTGTTCATTTTTCATCAGCAGCTAGCAGCCTGGAAGAACATGTTGGTTTAGTAGGATTTCCTTTACTGTGTGTAGCTTCCCCAAAAGTTAAAATATCTTTATCTCTTGCCATGCTATTAATCATGATCTCTATTTATCTTTTATGGAATACTTTATTATTGCTCTATGATTCCCAGGAAAAAATCTACCTATAAACCTAACCTGCTTAATTTGACTCTGCAGTCATTTTGGAGTAGCTGGAGTACCAGACTAAAATAATGGGAATATTTAAAGTGCTTGTCTATATTTTGGTTGACTGTGGCTTTACTGACATTTTTTAACATAAAATTTATAAAAAATTCAGTGCATTTTACAGAACTAACTCTTTGTATAAAGAGAGCAGAAAGTTCTCTGTCATCACGTACTATTTTAATATTCGCTACGTGCAACAAAGGTACTACTGAAACTTTCAAAAAATTTCTATAGTACAGTAATGATAGCACTATTGACACAGTAAACATACAGTGATTTTTGTCTTCTCATCATTACACTGTACTTTGAATTTAAGTGTATAAGTAATCATTGCAGTTCTTTGGGAAAGGCAAACTAGTTGAGGAAAAATTACAGATATTAGACTCTGCCATGACTAAATTCCTTATGCTGAGAAGTGACATGCTGTGCAAGTACTTTTATTGAAATTAATGCAGTTATACCCAGGAAAGAGAGTGCTCAACAAAACTGAGATTGCTGGAATCTGACCAAGTGTTTTACACTTAGCTTCCAAATTGCTGTATTTCTGTCACCACGTTAATCGTCATGACAACTCAGTGAGCAAAGATTTCTAAGGTATTCAGAATATTTTAGGATAAACAGGAAACAGTTTATGAGACACAATTTAGGTCTTTTTCTGTGTAATCCATTTTTATAAGTGTATTTTTAAATGTGTATTTTTTGTCCAGGCATATTTATACACACTTCATGCAAATTATTTGGAACTAAAGGGCAGCCTATGATTTATTTTTTTACACAATTCAATTTTATTTGTGGTGTGACATAATTTTGCATGACTAAAACCTGTTAAGCAGGGAAATAAAGAATATTCTTGTTCGTGAAGGAATTCTTTCCTTATAGATAGCTTTGCTTATAGATTGGGCAAAACACAAGCACAGCTATAATATTCAGTGAGCTATTGCTCTGACCTTAGAAAATAGCAGTGTGTGTGGGGGAAATATTAAAGTCTTTAAGGGTGTTTTCAATGACCAGCTTTTTATGAGTGGACACTTACTGCTCTGTGCATAGGTCTTCAATATTCCCCCATAGTTCCTTCTGGAGTATCCTTCCCCTTCCACAGAGAAGGCAGGTACTGGAAAGGAGCATACTCCAATTTACTGTATGTTACTGGCCCAGCCAGTAGTGTTGCACATTCTGTCACTGCACTTCCTTCTCTCATATCCTAGCAGAGGTATCCAATTCCAGATAACACAAACAGCAAGAAGAAAATCGCCTGAAACCAGAGCACAATATTTAACAGATTTTTCTCACTTTTCTGCATGGTTTCACTAAGCTGCTGGGGATTGCCAGGACAATGCACCAAAACTGTGAGACTAGGATGGTCAGTTCATCTGACAGTCTGTCTGATTTCTACATCAAAGAATGTTTTACCCCTGTTTGGATAGGCAGGTAAACTTATGGTGTAAATGCTTAGGCAAACCAAATAAAATACCGTAAATTTAAAAGCTGTAACATCACTTACTGACACTGCATAAGGTTTTTTCTTAATATAAAGGGGTTACTGTATTTATCATTAAAGCACATATGACATTTCACTAACAAAAGAGTCTAGCAAATGAATGCTTTTAAGGTAAAGAGGATTAGAGTTTGTCATTAATAAAATTATCTGAATAGATTATCTTCCATTTATCTTGATGTCTCCATGATGGAAATCCCAGATAATAAATCAAAGTCATCATGTTG